>JBBPBX010000948.1:77786-96280 GCA_038048925.1 Garcialebias charrua | reverse complement strand
CTTTACATTCATCAAAAGGCATTCAAAGCCTAAAACAGGTTGCAAATATATATATTTAAAAAAATAAAAATAAAACTTAAGTGCAAAAACTTGAGTTTCCAGAACTGAAAAACAGAAGTTGATAAAATTTGAAACAGTTTTTTTTTATGTGACACGTGTGAATGTGAATGTGATATTGTTTAAAGCCTAAATCATGTGCTTTTGGTACATAAGTGTATGTGTCAGAAAAACAACAACCAACATAATGCAAATAAAACAAAAAAATAAACCTGTTTGGCAGGACAACACGAGGTCATGTAGTCATTTTAGCCTAAATGCATCCACAAAGTTTACAACTTGGAGGACAAAGTCAGTGGTACCCACTTAACTACTGCCCATGTTGCATTTCACTAAATTACACCATCGAATCCAACCAGCATTGCACAAAGAACGTTTAGGCCTGTATTGATTTGTCAATTTTTGACATTGTGGTTATGTAAATAAGTAAGCAAATACATATACCGGTACTGTAAATATTAAAAAAGCTTCTTCCAATTTTTTAACAAGAGCTTAAACTTTCCATTTTCTTGTATCCAAATTTTTTGTACAAAAAAATGGCTACAAAGCTATATATCTTTAACCGCTTCTTCCTTTTCGGGTTGCGGAGGTCACTGATGCCCATGTCCAGCCATCACTGTGCAAGAGGTGGGGTACACCATGGACAGGTCTCCAGTCCACCACAGGGACACAGAGACATACGAGACAACCAACCACCATTCACGCTCACTCACACCTAGGGACAATTTAAAATTACCAATCAGCCTAACATGCACGTTTTTTGTCTTTGGGAGGAAACTGGAGTCGTACTTTTCGGCGTACTGTATAAGTCGCGTCTGTGTATAAGTCGCTTTGTCCAATTATTGTCAATAAATGGAAAAATCCATAAATAGGACGCTTCGCTGTATAAGCCGCGCCTGACGTCACCGCCGACGTAACGCGTCATCCACCGCTGACGTTACGCGTCACCGCTGAGACAACCCGGAAATGTGGTCCATTGTGCAGCGAGAGCTGAATTTCATTAAAATTTAACTACAGAAACACCTAAAAAAAATAGTTAGCTGAATATATATGTTAACGTGTCTCCGTTTGATTTTTGTTAATAAATGATTACAAATCAGCTTATTTTAGAACGTAAATAACACGAAGCACGCACCCACACCACAGAGCATTTCCGCTTTGCAGCGAAAGCTAAATTTCATTAAAATTTAACTACAGAAACACCTAAAAAAATTGTTAGCTGAATATACATAATAATAATAATAATTATAATAATAATAATAATAATGTCATATTTTTGTCATCTATGCAGGTTTCCACACAAGACGAAATTTGACTCTGCATTTAACCCAATCACCACCAGGTGGCAGCGGGCAGCTATAGAAAGCGCGCCGGGGAGCAGATATGTTAACGTGTCTCTGTTTAATTTTTGTTAATAAATGATTACAAATCAGCTGAATTTAAAACGTAAACAACACGATGCGCGCACCGAGAAAACAAACCCGCTTTGCAGCGAGAGCTGAATTTAATTAAAATTTAACTACAGAAACGCCTAAAAAATTTGTATTTGTTAGCTGAGATTATTGTAAAGTGTGTCTCAGTTTAACTTTTGTTATTAAATGCACTTTGACGGTTACAACATAAATACAGCGGCTTTAAAGGTATTGTGACATGATGTTGGAAATTTGCATATTTGTCACAACATATATATATCTTATATCATTCAGCTCTGTTCGTTTTTTGAAAATAAATTATAAATATATAAAAATTTTATTCCAATTTATGGTAATTTTTTCTCTGGGACACGCCCCTAGAAATCTGAGAATTTATGCAAAACTTCATGTGACGTACACGTGGGCACTGGGCATAAGGCGGAGCCTGCCTTGCCCGTTTGTTTGGTGTGTTAACTGCTTTCCATACGGATTCATTTCCTGAAAGATCGCCTCTTTTTTTTTTGGTGTAACTTGAAAAATGCCGTCACGTTGTAGCGCATTTGGGTGTTCTAATATCAGCAGTGAACAAGTGAGCCTTCACAAATTCCCAAAAGATGAGAAACTTTGCCTAGAATGGAAGTACAGAGAACTTGTGACCGATGGGTTCCTACTGATAGTCCTATGTCTGCAGCGACCATCTTACTGCCTATCAGGTAACATCTGTTGTTTGTTTTTATTTGGGGAGAGTCTATTAATGACAGTTTTGGATGATTTACTGTTTAAAAAAAGATATATGTCAGACGTGACCTGGACTATCTGCCGACAGCTGCTAATAGACATTAGCATAAATTATGTAGGCGCGATCAGGTACGATCTGTTGTTTGTTTTTATTTGGGGAAAGTCTATTAATAAGAGTTTTGGATGATTTACAGTCTTAAAATGATATATTTCAGACGCAACCTGGACCGTGTAAACAGATAGCTGCTATCAATATTAGCCTAGATACCAGTCAACACGGAGTGCTATTTATGTATTTTTAAATTATGTCGGCGCGATCAGGTAACATCTGTTGTTTGTTTTTATTTGGGGAGAGTCTATTAATGAGAGTTTTGGATGATTTACAGTCTTAAAATGATATATTTCAGACGCAACCTGGACCGTGTAAACAGATAGCTGCTATCAATATTAGCCTAGATACCAGTCAACACGGAGTGCTATTTATGTATTTTTAAATTATGTCGGCGCGATCAAGTAACATCAGTATGTGTTTTTATTCATGGAGGGTTTATTAATGAGAGCTTTGGATGATTTACTGTCTTAAAATGATAGATCTCAAACGCAATCGGACATGCTCAAAGCCACGAAGCTCCCTGCACGTTTTTTTAAAGCTGAATCGTAAAAGTTAATAAGTTTTCCATTAATAGAGTATACAATAAAATGATTTGAGCAAGATTAAAACTTCTACTGCTTATATTGACCTTCCAAAACTGAAGACAAATCGCTTAGATCAACACTAGAAATGCTGCACTCGTCTGAGTCGACAAGCTCCGCCATTATTGTTTACATGCGAGTTGAGCAGCGGCTCCCCACGGGTACGTCAAATGACGGTTTTGCGGAAGTGCGCGGAATTTTAGGGGCGTGTCCCAGAGAAATAACTACCATAACTTGGAATGAAATTTTAATATATTTATAATTTATTTTGATAAAACGAACAGAGATGAATGATATAAGATATATATGTTGTGACAAATATGCAAATTTCCAACATCATGTCACAATCCCTTTAAAATTAACACACGCTCACCCGCCCATAAAAATGACAGAAACAGATACCGTTTACAATTTTATTCAAACAAATTATTTACACTACCTATTCAAAGCCTTCAAACTCCTCGTCCTCCGTGTCGCTGGCAAAAAGTTCAGCCAGCAAACGAGGCAGGTCACCGGTACTCAATGGACCCTGTTCCTCCTCCTCCTCCTCCTCCTCCTCTTCCTCCTCCTCGCTCTCTGTGTCCTCTGCTCCAGCCGCTCCAGCTGACCGTGGTATGATCCCAGCTTTTTTGAACCCAGACTGGATGATCTTTTCTGAAACAGAGGTCTAGGCCTTGTCGATCCAGTCTATTGCTTGCAGGAAGGTGGCGTGGCGTATACGTCCAGTAGCTGTAAAGCTGTGGTCCCCATCAACCATCCACTGTTCCCATAAGCGGCACAAAGCTGCTTTGAAGCTCCTGTTGACTGAGATGTCCAACGGCTGGAGAACCTTTGTCAGTCCACCCGGGATTATGGCAGGGATGGAATTGCTCGATTTAATTTTGTCTTTAAAAGCAGGCGTAATGTGGGCTCTCATGCTGTCCATGACCAGTACAGCTTTTTTGGTTTAAAAAAAAAACATCTGGCCGCTTTGTGTAACACCTTGAGAGCCACACATTCATCATCTGAGAGTCCATCCATCCTTTCTCATTAACTTCCACAACCACACGTGGAGGAAAGTCGTCTTTGGGCATGGTTTTTTTTTTGAAGATCACCATGGCCGGCAGCTTTGTCTCATCCGTGCAGCACACGAGGACCATGGTGAAGTGGGACTTCTCGTGTCCTGTGGTCATGATGGAGACGTTCTTCTCACCTTTTCTGGAGACACTCCTGGACATTGGGATATCAAAAGTGAGGGGGACTTCATCCATATTAATAATTTGTGCGGGCGAGAAACGGTGCTCCTGGACTTGGCGGGCGACAAAGGTGCGGAAGCTGGCGACCTTGTCTTCGAAGTCCGCTGGCAGTTTTTGGCACATCGTAGTGCGCGCTCTCAGAGACAGCTGGTTTCGATGCATGAAACGAAAACACCACGATGCACCACCAGTGAACTCCGAGATGTCCATCTCTTTGGCCAAAGCCACGGAGTGCAGCCGCAGCTGCACAGAGGAGATGCCTCTGCCGGCCGCGCGCTCCTCCAAAACCCACTGCTTGACGCGTTGCTCCAACTCGGGCCATCGGGCCTTGCTCCCACGGTTGGCTCTCTTGGCTCGCTTCATGGCGGTCAGCGAGACTTCCGCCTTTCTCCAGTCGTGAACCAATTTCTTGTTGACCCCAAAGTGACGACCCGCTGCTCGGTTGCTGTTTTCTGCTGCGAATTTGATGACCTGCAGCTTAAATTCTGCAGGATAGGATTTTCGTTTTGGCGGCATGTTGTCCTCTTTGTTCTCTGGCTCGTTCTCTCTCAGATGTTGGTATCGATGTTGTCTGTTCTCCTGCTCACTCTCAGTGATTTGGCGGGGGGTGATGGGTTTTATCTCAATACACGAATAACAGGATACGCCTCCAGGTACAGTCTGCAAGTAAACAGACTAGAGGGCTCTTTAGTGCCCATAGCGGCCGAAACTGGTACTGCACCATTTTCGGCCAAAATGAAAAACGGCGATATCAGAGCCTATGGGTCTAAAAATATGGGGGAAAATCCATAAATATGACGCTTCAGCGTATAAGCCGCAGGACATGCAAATTAGTAAAAAAAACAGCCACTTATACGCCAAAAAGTACGATAGTACCCAGAGAAAACCCACGCATGCATGGAGAGAATATGCAAACTCCATCCAGAAAGGTGGGCTTTGAACTGGGGCGAACTGCTTGCTGAGAGGCAGCACCTCTACCAACTGAGCCACTGTGCTGCCCATTATAATCCAAAAGTTAAAGTATTAGTGGTTGCTGACAGATGCAGACCAGTATACAAATAACAACAATATTCTGACACACTGCAAACAATTTGTGGAACCCTGCAAACAATTTTGGGGAAAAAACTACTTAATTTTTTTATTAGTTAACAGGTTGACACAAACTTTGTGGATTTGTGTTCACTTTTCAAGCTCCCAGACAAGAAACCATACTAAACAAAAGATGGGACTTGGAGGATTCAAGTTGTGGTTAAAAGGCTAGCAGGGTTCTGACAGAGAAGAAATGACATTCCATCACAATCACTGAAAGACAAACCAATATGACAAATAAGACTGACCACCCAGCACATACTGTACTGTGTAAATTAGCATCTTCTTTCGACAGTATAACAAAAAAAGGCAAACTATTTTAAATTGACGGCTAATTCTTCATTAGGAACAGTAAATGAACAGCTCTTTGCTGCTTCAAACATATCAAACAATACATTCAACATACAGTAATGGCTGTTGTACTAATGTTTAAATTAACTTTCAGTCATAGTCTAAAACTGTCAAACAGATGGCAATATTCTTGAAGTACCATAGAATTTAATTTACTAGAATTTGTGCTATCAGTTCTTTTAGCCTGTTTACAGAATCTCAGACATTGTTTATAGGAATATGATGATAATTAAAAATGTTTAGTAACAGGTATTTGTTAAAAAATATATACCGTTTTTAAACCATAGCATTTTTACTATTCATTTTTCTTACTGTGTCTTCCATGTCCCAAATTGGGTCCTTCATTTTCCACCCACACTCCAAAAGCCATGCATGTTAGGTAAAGTGGTTAGTCTAAATTTATTGTAGGTGTTTGTATGCATGCTTGATAATCTGCCTCTTTGTGTTAACCCTGGCACTCTGTCAAGATCTGGGGGCCGAGCCTTTCATCTAATGTTACTTTTTAAGTGTCATATCAGTGCATCCATAGCTTGCACATAAAGTTTACACACTGTACAGTAGAATATACAACAATTTAAAAGACCTTGATATGATCCAGTACACCTGAACCACTTTGATAAAATCCAATCTAGCACTTCTGAAAGATGCTTACCAAACATTTGTAACGTATAAATCGATGCACAAAGTCACCATAGAAAAGTCCACGTCAGCTTGACAGAAAGTCAATAAGATATGACTAACACGAGTTCAGGCCTTACCAAAGCATACCCCACTTTAAACCCACACACAGAGTTTGGACCATGCTCCGCGTGTAACGGACCAAAAAGACCACAGCCAGGATGAGGTGTAGGACAAGTCAAGTGACAGGAATGGAAGGTCATCGTCTCTCCTAAGCATGGACCACAGAGACACTGGGAGGCTTGGTAACAAGCCTGGTGCTTTCACAATCAATAAAACATGTTCAATTCCCAGTGTAATCACTGAATCCAGCACATCCTCCTACCTCTGTGCTCACTTCACACAATGTTAAAGCATTACTCCCTCAACTGCTGCCCTATATAGAATATATCATAAAACTTCATGGTGCATTTCTGTCATGAGGTTTACTTTATGAACAGAGAAATGGGGCAGAGTCCTTCTGTGAGATTGCGGGGTTGGACCAACTAGAAAACTGGGATTGTTTGGTTCATATCTTAAGAAAGTAAAGTTAAAACAGGTTAAGTGTCCCGGTAGTCCCGGTAGGACTGGAAAGCACCTTGCATGGTAGTCTGCCGCTACCGGTGTATGAATGTGTGTAGCACTTTGAGATTTTCACTAATGAAAGTGCGTTATAAATTGAATTCATTATTATTATTATTATTAAGTGTCTGACATTTTAAAGATGGCTTCACTTTCTTTTTTTGAAGATGATGGACAGCAGCCAAGGTCTTGAGCAGAGCCGTGACAGTTGCACTTCCTGTGCAGAACAGAGTCAGCCTCAGTATCCTACCACAGACCGTGGGCAGACAAGACTCAACTTCCTGCCCCTCCACTTCCTGTTATTCAGGACCCTTCTGTGTACCCACCATGTAGAGGGAGAGGAAGAAAGGGAGGGACCACCTTCGAGACTCCCTTCCCCTCTGATTCTTCCACTTATTACCTTCCTGAATGTTAAGTTTGAGACTAAACAACAACAGTGGTTCATCTCCCATGGCCTTGCTCCATGTGTGATTACAGTGCGGATCATTACACAAGCTGGACAACCTGTGCAGGGCTCCTTCAGCCAGGGACTTTACAGTCAGATCTTTTTCTGGTTAAACACTTCAACAGTTGTATAAAAATGAATTACAGCTCCCACAGCACAAGTTAATGCACACAGAAACAACACAATCATGAAAGAACCCCATTTCCAAAAATCCAACAGCCTCTCACAGTGATCTGATGTGCATTGATTGCAGGATTCTGTGAAATAATCCATGACAACGCTTCAAGTGTATCGAACTCAAAGTGTCAGCGCTGTCGCTTGGTTCTGATTAGCCTTCCGGCAGACTCAAGACACAAAGTGCGGCAGCTCTAAATCCACAGTGTTGTCTAAATGGTGTCTTGACATGAGTACAGTAGGAAAAGAACATCCGCCTCTTTGTTCTTGCTTTCATCAGAAGGTGCTGTACCTGTAAATGGGGCTGTTGGCCTGAGGGGAGTGGAGGCAAGCCAAGCCTCTCTCGCACTCTCCCTCTTCCCTTTTGTGAGAGTGTGCTTATCTCCCTCTCCAGCAGCGTAAAGAAGGATTGTGGCCCTTGCAGCATCGCTAGTGTTAATGTCTCCTGATGCTAATCTGACACACGGCTGATCCCTCAACAACCACTTTCTTCTTTCCTTATGTTTTTAACCCTCCCCCTTCTTTCTTTCTCTTTTGCCCGCTTTTCCAAATGATTTATTTCTTTCTTTTTTTGTTTCTCTTTATCTTTGAACTCATGTTATACATTCCCTCACCTCAGTTTCCAAGGCGACTAAAGAGATATAATTAATAAGAGCTATGGCAAGGGCATGGGAACCAAAAAAAAATTGAACCAGGAGTCTTGGACAAATGTAAAAATTTTACAATTTTGCCACAGTTTTAATCCTCTGTGTAAGCCTTGGAGTGTCATTCCTTAACGAGAAGATTGCTTTGATTTTTCTTATTTTCAAGACAAGCTAAAACATCTTTGATATAAAAACCTAAGTTTTATACTGAAATAAAAATTCTAACAGTTTGCATAAAAGACAACCCGAAATATTGAGGTTATAGTTTAAAGGTGCTATGTGTAACTTTCTGTAGAGTGCAGAACTTAGAAAAATGTTCAACAGGCAAAGCATTCTGATCCCTCCCCCTCAGAGCCATATATGGCTCTGAGGGGGAGGCTCTGCTGAAATTCAAATTCAAGCTCTGTTTTTATTGGCTGAT
This sequence comes from Garcialebias charrua, assembly GCA_038048925.1. NCBI lineage: Eukaryota > Metazoa > Chordata > Actinopteri > Cyprinodontiformes > Rivulidae > Garcialebias > Garcialebias charrua. The sequence continues at coordinate 87,782 of JBBPBX010000948.1, read as the reverse complement.
TCAAATTCAAGCTCTGTTTTTATTGGCTGGTTACAAACTCTGTTTTTATTGGCTGGTTAAGGACGGGTCACTCTGTGTTTTTAGTGTTTTTATAAATGCTGATAGAGAAGCAAGGGGACTATAGTTTTTTTCAGAGATTACTTTGTCTAACATCAGTCTGTCAGTAGATAGTGACAGAGTGAAGAAATATGTTAAAAATATATTGTTAGAAAAGTTACAGACTGCATTACAAAGTGATACAAAATAGTGCAGCTTTAAGTACCACTACTGTAGTAATTAATTACCCAGATTCACTCCAGACTTGACTTGCAAGCATTTTTCCCATTTCTTTGTGTTCAGTAGCCAATCTTGATTAAATGTTGTAAATATGCAAAAAATATATATGTATTTTGTTCTAAAGTGAGCACAGTAACAACAAAGTCAGCTGCGAGAGCTTGTGCTGAAATGGCAGCCAAACAAACAGCAAGTGGTTAATCTGCCCTGATGACCGAAAGCTCGTCCAACTCTCCAATGGCCCAACTGTAATCCCATATTGGATCAATGCAAGTTCAAACAATCCTCCATGCTGCTAGCACCTTGCTTGGACTGGGGGATGGTGCTGTAAGACAGGGGACCAGGAGACAGAAAGCTACTTATCACCTCCAAAATGACATCAAAAGAAAAGAAAACCCCACAGGATGGACCTGCTCTTGCCGAGAAAATGCTTCACCGTGCACAGGCCACATTATACGAATGACTGAATGGAAATGATGTTGCTCCTTCAGATGAACACCGGACATGTATCCAATCTACAAAATGTGAATGACGATGAGTGGATATAACAACCAATAACTGAAGGACATCATATGCTGACAGCCTTACCAGACAGGCATCCTCCATCTCACTCTTGCAGTACTGTCAGGGGATGAGAGACTATGCAAGGTGACTTTGACTAAGTGCCTTGGGGGTTTCATGAGAAAACGCCATTGACATTACATTAATTTCATGTCTCTTTTTTAACTGACTTAGTGCCACAGAGTCCTGGAAAGCAGGAGAGGAATGAAACAGACATTTTGCCTTCCCTTTAAGGCACAGGGAGTTGGGATCTAGAGGCCACAAAGACAACAGTGACAAATAGGTAATGCAATCTGCCACTGACTTACACCTATTTTTATGTCATTCAACAGAAGGGCGACAGTTGCTCAACAGAGAAGGATGGATGCCAGTCAGAAAGTTTCCACTGCACTCTAAGTATGTTTAAGATTGACATGTGAAAGAGGAAAACAAATAAAATAAAAATAAGAGGGCAGTGTGAGAAAAAAGTACAATACAAATGTGTTAGCAATGTAGAAAAACATATGGGACACGACTAAAAAGAAGCACCCCCTACTCATCCCATCCCACCTCTGTGGTAGTATGCGGTAGCGGCGTTGTAACATAATTACTGCTGGGACACTTCTATTCCCAATGATCCATTTGCGTCAGTCAGGTTTTCAACCCAGCCAATGAATGGATTCTCAGTTTCTCAAGGATAAAGAGATGACCCTCACCTAACAGTTATATCCATTTCATGTAGAAAAGCTACTCCCCTCCTCAAGGTAAATCCCTTGATGCATATTTGAGTGAAACTTTAAAGAACAAACAAAAATAAAGAACAACTTTTTCTGACGCAAAGGCAGGGTGATGAATAATGTCATATTTAAAAGGGACACATATGATGATAAAAATGTATAGAATACAGTTCAGCTGGATTAGTGGACTAATGGATGATGTTTACCATTAGCATTATTTTTGTCTATTACTGTAGTATAGCATATTGTTGTTGTCTTTAACCTTTTTTTATATAAAAATAATGATAATAGTGGTATTGACCTCTAAAATAATTTTATTGAAATCTTGTGAAGTTCTCACTAACTTTTAAAGCTTGATTCAAGATGGCAACTACAGCTTGTCAGCCTTAGTAAACACAAAAATGGCTACAACTCGTCATTTTTGCAGTTACTAAACTGAAACTTTGGTGCAGTAGTAGCCGAGACGAAATCTGCAACAGAACACCCAAAGCACTAACAATTTTTTTTTTTTATTAGAAACTTTGGCACGTAATTTGGCTGACAAAATAAATTACTTAAAGAAATGCTAGCTACATTAATATTAGTTTGGTGCATCACTTGACTTTACTTGATCTTATCAATGAAAGAAACTTATTTTCCTAAATTGAATTTTAGTTTATGGTTTTATGAAATATGGCTTTAGTTTAACTACTTTGTAAATTAATTAACGGGGGGGGGGGGTACAATTATGACAACATTCACCAAAATACCTGCCAGCTTTAAAAATGGGTATTAAAAAAACGGTCTTTCTAAAGAACACTACACTGACATGTGAGGTTTTCTTTTCTATGACAAAAGTCACCTTATTTGTTTATACATGTATAAAATATTAACATTACTGGATTATTTAAATTCTGTGACAATGAAGCTTATTACATATTGCTGTTTGATACAGAAGTGTAATATTAGATTGTAAATGGGCAAGGGATTTATTTCTAGAATTTATGTATATTTAAAAAAAATCTGCAACTTTTTCCATATAGCTGATTGACAAATTTCTAATAAAAAACAACAAATAATAAGGTTATTTTTACTCACTTCAAATAGACATACAAGAGGATGCAAGGTTCAGAATCAAACAAAATGTGCAAAAAGCACTTTTTTGTATTTAAACTTATATACGTACAGTACAAAGTTAACATACTTGTTGGATGACATTACAACAAACTCTCAAACATTACACCTGACATCAAAACTCAGTGCATCTCATTGTTTTATTATGTCCCTGTGCTACGTGTGTGCGGTACATTTTTACGATCATTAATTGTTTTAGTAGTTATTCATACTTGCATTTTTGAACACAAAAGTTAATCAAACTTTTGGACATGAAACACAGAACAGAATTATCTATAAGTTCTGAAGGTAATCAGCTGTGAAGGTTTTATAATACTCTGAATACTCACCTTATTACTAAAACATATTTTTATTCTCTTGACAAAATATTCCTAATTTCTGTGATGCTGACATGCACCAATTTTCCTGTTACAGTATATCTTTTCTTTTTATGTTCCAAAACATTTTATAGAAGGTTCTGTTCACATAATTAAATATTTATATTTATCTGTTTGTTTGTTTGTTTATTTATTAGTTTGTTTATTTATTTGAACAGTTGATGTAATGGTTGGGCATGAGACTACCAAACTAAAGAAAGCAAAACTTGATTAGAATTAATAAGAATTTTTTTTTTAATTCCTTACAATACTTTTTTTAATTTAACCTTTATTTAGACAGGTAGTCTCATTGAGTCACGAGGACTCATTTTCAAGAGAGACTTGTTTGTTTGTTTGTTTTGGGGGCAGATGGTGGGAGATCAAGAGCCTTGCTCAAGGGTACAGAGTGGGGCAAATGAGGGTGGAGGCATGTGCGGGTGTTTCACATTTTCCACCCACATTTTGATGTTGTCGGTTTGGGAAGCCGAACCAGCAACCTTCCAATCACAGACCCACCTTCTCTAACCTCTGCGCCACCACTCCCCTTAGTCAAGACTAATTTCTTGACTTGAAAATAACTTCAGGCCAGTTCAGTTGGTTTTATATTCTTTAAAATGCCATTGACAGACGTAACTGACTAATATTCACTCATTTTAACAAACTACAGTGCATATCTGCTACAGCTTATGTGTCGTTTCAGCTGGAGCGACATCCATATATGCAGTACTCCTAATGAATGATCTCACTGTGCTTTAACAAATTGTAGTAAATGTTGCACAACTAAATAAGTACTTCTCAGTTTGTTTTTGTAGCATTGTATTGTCAGTTTTGTTTTGTTTTTTCTCATGACTGTTACATACAAAAACACAAATACTAATGCCTGGATTGTCCAAGGGGTTCACATAAATGTACACTGTGGTGCTGCGGTTTGACATGGGATGATGGCATGTATCCATTAGCATGGTTGTCGATCATAAGTCGGACTTCTCACCAGGGAACCTTGGTAATGCCAACCCCAGAGGGAGCAACAATCCCCCACCCCCCTCCGGGAACCTAACAGTCTGTGTAGAGTGTCATGGCAGCCTTTTGATGTTGCACAGACCGCAACTCAGAAATGGTAAACAGCAAGGATGAACAGAGATCTTCCTCCAGGGGGAATCCACGGTGTGAAGATATTAGAGATGTTATGCATAATGTGTCTGAGCAGCAGTGCATTTACTCAGTCTCAACACCCAGAGCCCAAATTAAGCTTTTAGAAATTCAATCCAGTACCACAACGTTTTTGGTCAACTTACAGTTGTCCCATACTGTTTAGGAGTATAGACTTGTACTTATAGCACTTTGAGATTTTCATTAATGAAAAGTGCGTTATAAATTGAATTCATTATTATTATTATTATTATTATTATTATTACTTGTCTACTAACAGAACATATTTCTTTTTAATGGAAAAAGAGAATTTTTTTTTAAAAGCTCAGAATAAATATTTGATTTTCTCTTCCCATTTTTATCTTCCACTCGATGCCTCTTTCCCACAGTGTTCCATTACATAAAAGGTTTATGCAATCTGAGCGGTGAGGATGACCATGAGTCATAACAACAGTAAAAGGGGGCTAGCTTTAGTAGCAATGATTTTTTTCTATCAATTTAGCTTTTAAAATGGTCTTGGTTTCACACAAGTAAAGTAAAAAGGCACACGTATGGAAGACAAAGGGGTACTTTTTTCTTAATCTGATTAGCAATGATATTAATAAGCAGCACATCATTGAAAGAGTATTCCTGCAGCTACAGTTTTTCCAAAATCAGATGATTTGCATTTGGTGTCACATGAGCACTATGCACAAAAACAGACAGGGAGAAGAGCACATACAGACAAAGAGAAAGTCAGACAAAACCCCACAGGCCCTCTCTGAAAATCTTTCTTCGTTGTTGGATGGACTCCGGTCCTGAGTCCTAGCCTCTTTTAGATCATAGCTCCTGGTCCTGAGCCCAAGTTCATCAGCTGATGATGAATGTCTCCCCCTCCTTGTTCCACATACACACTCTCTGAACACCTCTGGCAGCTAAAACAGAGTTTGAGGGGAGGGAGGGAAGGATGGGGAGAGACCAAGTGAAGAACATGGTCTGACACGAAAACACAACGGCAACAGCTCAATGGTGGAAACACGACACCATTTTCACCTAAATCTGCAGCCTCCAGCACACAGATGGAAAGTGGACAGGGAGAGAGGGAGAGGACAGACGGGCGGTCGCACAAACAGCGAGCAGACTCAACACCTCGCTCACAGTCACAGTCACACTATTGATAGACAGGATAGATACTGAGGAGGCAAAGCCAATCATTTTGAGTGCCCTGGATTCATATTTGAGACATTTACAAAAAAGAAAGCACAAAAATGGCCAACCAAGCAAGGCTCTGTTTTTAAACTTTGACATTAACTATAGGGTCAACCATGTTATGTCATGAATCACGGAATGAATTTTAATGAAACTTTCAGAAAACTATCAGCCAGTTTTACAGATATTTAGCTGGAGTTTGGTGTAGTAGGTGAGCATCATCCCCAACACATAATTTGAGTGCACGTTATACAATGTGTTTAACTTAAAACATTGGCAGTAACCTGTCTGTGTCTAGCAAAATACTTCAGACACCCAACTCTCGAAATGTATTCACTATTTGTACATCTTTCAGTCATTTAAATGAACTGAATTAAGACTCTGGCAAGTCGCACACAAGGTGTTGCCGCGTTCACGCTGCTATAGCTCAGCACAAACAGAGGAGAGGAAGACAACTTTGAAGTGGTGGTCGGAGCCCCGCAGTGCATCAGAGCAGCTTCCAGAGAGCAGGGGGAGGCCGGGGTCACATCCTTTCCCCTGTTCATATGGCTGATCTGCAAGGCGAAATAATGGGAGGAATTACATCCCTGCCAGCTGTCTTGGTTCACAAGGCTTCCGAGACAGACAGAAATACAAGGATGTTACAGGCAAGGTCTCCTTCCTGCGGCTCATGGGGCCACATTCTGTTCCAGCAGCAGGAGATCCGACTGTTATTTCCAGCAGCTTCTGGACTTTTATTCAATGGCTTTGATACATGAGCTGTGACACCGTAGTCTCACATCTCTAATTACTACAACCCCAACTGATAAATACTTGTACTCTACTTCTTGCTATTGAGGATAGCATAATACAGGTAGTCCCCGATTTACGAGCGCTCTGATCTGCGAGGTTCCAGACTTACGAGCTGCGAATTTTTGGAAAAAACGAAAAAAATACTGAGTTTTCATGTGTTTTTTCACCACAGTTAGTTAGCTAAGCATATGGACACACGTTTCCGATCATTTTTATGCACTCATAAGCAGTTTTTGGATGAAAATAGAGTGTTTGTAGTCGCGCTAGCGAAAACCGTTCCAATTTACGAGCGAAATTCCGGATTTACGAGAGAAATGGCGGCCGTTCCAAATTACGAGATTTCCGGTTTACGAGCGCCTCGTTGTAACGGATCTCGCTCGTAAATCGGGGACTACCTGTATGAAGATAGGATTCAAAGTCAGTAAGTGATGATTTACATTAGCCTATTTTCACTCTTTATAACAGCATGTGAACAGCTTCATCACACAGAGCTCACTGAACTCTCTTAAGTTTAATCTGCATACAGTTCAATTGTTCCTTCGCTGTTGATGCTTTTATTTAATCGACTCCATAAAAAGATAAAGAAGTTAAACCTCCAGTGAGAGACGCTTTTTAAGATCTACGCTACAGCATCAATACAGTGGGGTATATTAATCATGAGAGATCTTTTGATCTAGTGAAATATATTATAATATATTCCTTTGATTCATCTTACTTTTTAAAAGTCTCATTAAAAATGTGGTTAAACGCAACTCTCAGCAAAGAGATGTCTCTCTTAACTTAAGTTTGTGCTTTTATACACAACTTACCTCAGTGAGCAGGCCACATTAATGTGTGGTAACATCTGTGAATTTACATCTTCATGCAGGCAGATGTTTATGGACAACAAATAAAATAAAAGCCTAGCATTTCTTGGTGGGACGCACAACATAAATGCATGCAAATTGATCGTAAAGGCCATTCTTTGTGTGGGCCAATGTTGATTAGCTGTAGCAGCCATCTTAAATTAAAAGGTAATCAGTTGTGTATGTACAACCAATGACTAATTTTACAGGGTCTCATTGAAATTCACCCAGTGGTTCTTGAAATATTTTGCTAACAGACATATATAGTTGACTCCAACAGGTAATGGCAATTTAAAAGCAGATCAGTTAGCTCTGTGACTGTGTTGAGAATGATTATCAGCTACTTCCACCCCAAAATGTAGCTCAATACTGTATCTGTAAAATTGCCTGAATATTAGCCATTTTTGTGTTTAATAAGGTGCTTAGCTGTGGTAGCCATCTTGAATAGGTTTGACTCATCAAGTTAATTCGTTGTAGAAGTGCGTCCAGTGATGACTTTCTGGAAGGATTGTTAAGATTGGTCTAATGCTATAAACAAACAGACACACACAGACATGGGCAAAAACAATATTGTCGTTTCACCTTCGGTGGTGAACGATAAAAGTAACAGATAATGAAAAACCACACAACATTAAACCAGTTTTGTGGTGTGTGTATCGTGTGAACTCCTCATTATAGAGACGATGCACAGTTTCATGCTGTGGTTTTTCTTGCAGTCCAGAAACCAATAAAAGGAGGAGGTGGCAAAATGACTCGACTTGTCAAAGTTGTCACCTTTGCTCCACCGCATACTAACAACAGACTGCCCTCACAAAACCACACAGTGGGCATGTGCTAGTTTTATCCTTGTTTCTGAAAAGGCAGCCTGTCAAAATTTAGAGACCAACTTAGTGACCAAAATAGTTGAGGAAGTGAAGACATGTCCACTTGTTTGACAGGGCAGGAGACACGAGAAAAGATGGATCTTAAGCTGCTCTACTCTGCTGAGCAGCACATGTGCTGAGTGAGCCGAACACGGCGGCTTACCACCTGAGGTCTGAGTCAAGGGCGGGACAGTTGAAAGGTCAGCGCTGCTGTCCCTGCTACACAACCAGCTCTGCACAGCGAGTAAAACATTCGCCCTCTGAGCTCACATCAGACGGTTAAAGAGATTTTTAAAAATTACAGTTTCTAAGCTGTAGTTATATTTTAATGGCACTTTTAGCATTCACTCTAGCATAATTATTTGTTACTATTTACTTCAACAGCAAATTTATAAAATTAGAATGAATTATAATTACAGATTTTTTTTTTAATATTTATGGGTTGCATTTTACTTTGCTCAGTAAATTTTATTGTTTGAATTTAAAAAGTATTTAAAAGGGATAGTTCAAATCTCTGAAGTGATTAATGAAGCAAAAGGTCAATGTCAGTAAGTTGCAAATCAACTGAGGTTAAATGACCTCAGTTTGGAGAAATATTAGCCTGGTTAAAACCAGACCCTTGTCCTTCACTTCGCTTCGTACTAGGGTCTGGGACTTCTCCCATAGACAACGATTTCTCCAGTAGATTTTTGACCGGACCAATCAGAGAACAGAAGGCGGAGTTTTGTTAGTTTAGCCTGGCGAGGTCCAGGGCAGGCTAAACTATTCAGATAAATAGCTCAGAAACCACTCGGTGGATATTTTTTCTGCTACCAGTGTGTAATTATATGGCTCTAATTTACTGACTGTTGGCCTGGATGAAACATTTGAGATAAAATTCGATTTTTTATAATTTATTTTCGTAGCGCACCCGAGGCTGTTTGGAAAATGTCAAACCGAAACAATTTAAATCCAGCAGATTTGACCATTTCGTGAATTGATTTAGGAACTGTTAAGCTCAGGAACACTTCTGATATAACTTCAGCTAAGAAATGTATTTTTTCTCAGCAAAGAAATAATAGTTTTTTACCTTGTTTTCTTGAAAATTCCTTCGTGGCGGCAGCCATTTTAACTGACGACGTCAGTCGACGTCGTTCAAAACTCCACCTTCTGTTCTCTGATTGGTCCGGTCAAAAATCTACCGGAGAAATCCTTGTCTATGGGAGAAGTCCCAGACCCTAGTACGAAGCGAAGGACAAGGGTCTGGTTTTAACCAGGCTAGAGAAATATTCCTAATGAGCTAAAAGCTAATCCAAGCAGGGTCAGAGTGGAACGTTCAGGCTGTTGTTTAAAATACGGTACCGTATTATTTTACATTAGTAGTGTTTAACAATCCTTATATACTGCTTCTTTTTATACTTTATATTGTTGATATTTTGGGTGTAACTGGGACCTTGTGTACACAACTTAGTTCCACCTCATGTACCACATGTGATGCGAATGACAATAAAGAACCTTGAATACTGTTGAATGCAAACGCCAATCTCAAAAGATTCATAGTGCTTATGCTAATGCTATAAACTTTTACACTCATCAGTTTTGTAATGTACTTTGTAGTAATATTATTAAAATATTATCTTTATCCTCTACCAGAAGTGCTACAGCAACCTGCTGCTGCTACTACTATTTTTATCTTATCTTAATCCTTTTAAAAAGCAGCTGAAGACACATTTGTTCAGACTGGCTTTTAATTACATAGTTTTATTTTGTCTTATGTATACGCACGTTGTTTTATCTTTTATGTTTTTATCCTTTTATCTTGTGTTTTTATGTCTTGTATTCTGTAAAGCACTTTGTGGTTTCTGACCTGTAAAAGGTGCTACATAAATAAAATTTACTTACTTACATAATATTTGGGCTTGCAAAAATATAATAACCAGCATTTCCCCTACCATTATACAAGTGTGGCGCCCCACCCCGTCAACTGACCAAGCGCCTTGTCTACCGAACCGCGTGCCCCCCTTCTGCCTGTCGGGACTGTCGTAACGCTCTGCTAGCTGCTCGCAATACAGGTGTGCTAGCTAAAAAGCTAAAGGCAGCCTCTTCCCTCATGTTGAACCCTCATGCTGAACCCCCACCCCCACCCCACTCAAAAACTGTT
>JBBPBX010000948.1:24071-76583 GCA_038048925.1 Garcialebias charrua | reverse complement strand
AATAATATTATAATTTTAAATTAAAAAGGTTAATTAGATAATAATAATAATAATAATAATAATAATAATAATAATAATAATAATAATAATAATAATAATAAAACAATACCTCTTCTTGAACGGTTGAGGTGGTTGAATCTCTCAGTCATCATCATCATCATCATCATCAGGGCTTTAATCTGCTCCAGGGCTTGTTGACAATATCAGTTTTAGTTTTTTCATAAAGTGATGAACTTTTTGGCTGTGTTGACATGAAGGATGTCGTAGCGATGCTCAAGAACTTTAAAGCCGGCGCATCAACAACATTCAGACATAGATCCAGAGCTTTAAAAACTCCTACAGTTTGTGTTATTGCTCTGGACTGATCTGAATTACCTGATGAAGGTTGTTTAAATGCGGCTGTTCAGTCTTTGCAACAAGCTTCTTTTCTTGCTTGTAGAAGAGACGTTCACATTTGGATGATGTCATTTCAAGTCCATTAACAAGTCAGACGTGTTGCTGCTGCAGAACCAATCTCCGTGAAACAACGTCCACACACAGTTTTGGATTTGTGCTCGTCTTTTAACAAGAAAGCCATAACGTTCTGAAACAGGAGACCGCAACGAGATGCTAGGCTGCTAAATGCTGCGCGTGCTGCAAGATAATAGCGCCGTGCTGAAACATGCCTAGGAATTTTAGTTCCGCAGCGCATATATTCTCCCGTTAATAACATTTAATGAGTGAAAAAATAACCGAAACGGTACGCAGGTGGACCGAACCGAACGTGCCGTACCGAAACGGTTCGGTACACCCACGTGTACCGTTACATCCCTACTATCTACAACAGGTAAGATATTAGTTGTTCATTGTGCCGCACACCATAAGATCTGAACTACTTTAATAAACCTAATAAACCTCTGCAAAGACAGGAACAGTAATTTGAAAGTTTCTGTCACTTCGGGGTAGTTACAGCTCATATTATTTAGCTTATAAATGTCTACGGCAATCGGAAAACACTAAAGCTGAACATGTTGTTGAACCACCTGGCACATACTGTATTTTATAAATCATCTAAAAAAAAAGATGTCTCCTAATTTGGAGACCAAACTACCTCCACATTCTTGCTTTAGTTCAAATTAATGTTGTCTGTGTACCAAAAAGCAGCAGCAGCAGCAGCAGCAGTAACAACAACAACAACAACAACAACAACAACAACAACAACAACAACAACAACAACATATTACTATGTGAACAAATTAGTTATTTGTTGAAGAAACAGGTGATTTGTTGGAGAAAAAGTCCTCACTCTCGGTTTTACAGGGAACAGTCTACAGTTAACTGCGGTCAAAAACATTATCTGCCAGGCTCAAGATTCTGCATGTAAGCTCCAGGTCTCACAGGGGAACGCTGGAATCTCCATATTGATGATGGAGCTCCAATAAACAATGATTCATGTTACTACGATGCTTTAGTTAAACAAGGAGAAAGCTAAACACAGACAGAGTGTTATCATTCCTTTGACGTTTGGTTTTATCCCCTAGTTGAAATCGTGTCAGCAACATTAGCTACATCTGTACAAATAAAGGAAAGATTTATGAAAGATGTGGACAGTTGGTGTCAATGAAAACAGGTTCTGAGTGCCTTTACACATACAGTATATTTTAAAGCCCAAAGAAATCCAAAAATTTGATTTATTTTAACTAAAGCTCATTTCGTCAAGTTTTTTTCCCAAGCCCCATAGCAATGTTTTTGCACTAAATATAGTCATAAAGTCAAGCAATTGGAAAAACAGACTCAAAAATATGCCAAATAATCGGTTGCATACTCCTGTAATGTCAGAAAGAGTTTAGATTTTTCTCTCTAAATCTGCCATATAAATAAAATACCTTGGCTTACCAAAGGATGAGACAAAAACTATCCTTTTTATTGGCCCTGAATGTTCTGCATCTATCTCGCACTCAATGCATCTTTGGTTTGCAGCTCTCTAGAGTTTTGTCCTCCAAGGAATAAAAATAAATAAAAATAAATGTCCTGGGAGGAGAGGAGTGGAGGAGAAAGACTTTAACTCAGTGATTCAGAGGCATGGTGTAAACGCCAGCATTTTCTTTCTGACAACCAGCGTTAATTGCAGATCCGACTCGCCCACACACTCCACATTTCTCCTGGAAGGAGAGGCTGAGACACCGAGATTGAAGTGGGATGAGGAGTGCGGTAAAAGATGCTGCAGCTGCCCGTTCCTCACACTATCATCACCACCTCTCACCACCACCCCCCCCCCCGACCCCCACCCTTTTTAAAATGAGAACTTGTGCTAAGACGTTAACAAGCAATCACACAAGTTTAGAGAGACAAGCAGGGGCACATAAACAGTACGAATAACAAGGCTAAAACGTTTTATAAACAGTGGTAGTCATCGGCGATCCATCAGGGGATATTACTGCGTCATCCTGATTAAATGAGGCAGGATGGAATCTAATGGTCATATCATCAAACCTCTGTGTATTTTGGTAATGACCGAGAGAGGAAGAGAGAGAAAACGTTCTGGGTCCCTGACGTTAGAGCAGCATGCATGTGAAAAGAAACATTTGATGGCTCAATGTGCACCTTCATGATCATTTCTTTCATTTAGGACATAAACTGTAACACAATATTAGTTTCAAATCTGCATGTTAGATATAAGAGCTCACATGATGTGAATCATGAGCAACAAGGCCCATTACTGGCGAGGCCTGGGGCAGCACAGGCTAATGACTGCAGATTGGAAGGTGCTTTAACACTTTGCTTCAGAAATCACTGGCAACCCGCTGGTACGCTAACGTGCAAGTCGTTACAGTAAACGTAACAATTCAAAAGAATGATTGTTAAAAATACAAGTTTGCTTCTTTTACAGTAATATTTGCCACTGATTTGTCCGGACATGCAAAGTAAACGCACTGTGTGCTGTAAAATATTTACAACCTAGATGATGAAGCAAAAGCAATTTCCTTTCGCGTGAACAATCCGCTGAATAAATCGCTTTACACTTTGCTGGATTTTAGTATCGCGCAGAACTGACTTTGTAAGCTGCAACATGCAAGAAAACCAAAATCCTGGAAGTTATCGGGCTGTGTATTCTCTTACAACTAAAATAAAAACTACTCTTTCGGTGCGACAGAAATCAGAAATGTGAGGTGCAGGCATTCACCAGAAACATATGAGAAGGTCAGGTTACTGTTGGCATCTTTCCACTTTGGCCAGGGGTTAAGGTCACCGGCGTGCCAGAGACTTTAAAGAAGACAGCAAAGATCCTCTCTTACAAGCCCACAAAACTACCGGTAGGCTACCTATATGGGTTCCTGCCCCACAGTTTACCACCTAAATGAGAAATCCTCAACTGACTCAAACAGTGAGAAGAATCAAATTCACATAATTAGGCACCGGGCATCAATGCACCGTTTACTCTTCAGGTATTAAGACATGCAGCATAAATAACACAATTTCCTTTTGTGTCAACTTAAAATTTAGATTACATTTACATGTTTTTTTTATTTAAATAATGTTTTGAGCTTTTAGACAGCTGCACAACACTGAAACGTGTAATTTACAGTCACTTCTTGTACGACTTACAGCTTCTCCACGACGTTGCCACTGTGTGAGCAATCCTGTGGCTCAACAGTGTTATTACATACACACTGATTGTTGTTTTGACCCCAACGAGGGCTTAACATCTCACTTTACGAGCTACATGACTACAAATGGGGGGGATTTTAAACAATAGTGACTTAGAGAAGCTACCAAACAACTTCTTGTCGCAGTGATAAATGCTATAAAACTCTCACAGCTGTCAGATGTCAACAGCGCTGACTTCACCCTTTCACCTGACACTTTGACATGTTATGGCACCGATCACCCTTGTGGAATGACACGAGCAAGAGTTTTGCGCTGTGTGCGTGTTAAATCCCCGCACGTAGAAGGTAGAAAAACACATGTACTGTACTGTGTCTCAAACCCTCTCCACGTCTCCCTCTTGCGCTCCTCTCTCCCACAGTGAAGCTAAACAGGACGGCTGCCACGCTCCGCAACAATGTTTCTATTTCCGGTACTCACCTTTACTCCCAAGTCAGTCGCTGTATATAGACACTCTATATCGGTGGCTCCAGTGGATAAACGTAATTTCAGTTCACATTTACACGCTGGCTGCTATTTTAGGGGGAGCTGACAAACTCAGAAAAGCCAGTCTCCCTCTTGTCAGTGAGCGACTCCTCCCCATGTGACGAACTGCCTCTCCCTCTCTCCCTCCCAGTTTCTCCTCCCACGGTTCCTCTCTTGAGTTTTTTCCTCTCTCGCAGGCTCAGGAAGTCAAAACAACAACAAAAAGTAGGACAACTCGGGGTGAAACAAATCGATAAACACGTTGACCTTCGGGCGGTACTTGGAGCTAAACGGTTGTGGATACGTTGCTAGCTTAAAGCTACTCGGCTTCACGAGAGTGAGGTTGTACTTAAAAAACAAACTAGTTTCATATTTTTCTTCCGCACCAACTTTAGCTTTTTTTTTTTTAACTAGATTTTCTTTACCTTACAAGTGCTTCCCTCAGCTTTTCCATGTTTGGACACAGTGTTATGTCCTTTCAGATAACAGCGGAGGATTCGGTTTGAAAGACACGTTTATCCACCAATAACAAGCCGCAGCGCCTGTTCAGTAGCCAATCAGAAGAGAGGAGGGCGGGAACCGTCTACGCATGTCACGTGGCTTAACAAGAGAGCAAAATTTGTTGCGACACAGTTGAAGCTATGATCCACGTTGTTATCGTGAATATCGGAGTTTAAAATGGATTGGATAAACATCTGACCAGGCGAAGACCTGATAGGGAAGGAAATATATAATATGAGAAAAAAGTCTAAGGCTACCACACATATTAATAAGTAGGTACAATTGTTTTCAGTTTGAAACATCTTAGAATCTCCAGTTATTCTGATATGCATACTTACATAAAAAAACTTGTATGACAACTTTCCACTTGGAACAGTCAGAAAGTTGTCTCTTGGGCATCTACAATCTCAAACACATCTGAATGTTGCTGCAATTGTTTCCAGCATCTCTCGAGGGCGCTGGAGCTGTGTTTTAACTCCTGCATCTTTTCTGACAGAAAACATCTCAAGCAAATGTCCTGATCTAAAATCACACTGATGATAAATATTAATTATTGGATAAACCAATTCAAGTATGCCCATCCTTATTTGAGAAGTAGATTAGATTATAAATGTATCGTACCAATTTATTTATAGAGCACTTAAAACAGCAACAAGGCCAACCAAAGTGTTGTGCAATAGAAACAAACAAGCACAGTGGACAGGAAAACATAAAACAAAAATATAGACACAAATAGCAGCAGAAACTAACTAAAATTGCCAATACTGTATAGTACAGACAGGATCAAAACAAATCACACCGTGTTAAAGGCAAGAGAATAGAAGTGGGTTTTCAAGTGAGACTTAAATACTGTGAGTGAGGGAGCCTGCCTGACACTCAGTGGCAACTCATTCCACAGTCTTGGACCTGCAACAGAGAAAGCCCTGTCACCTCTGAGTTTACAACGGGTTTCTGGAACAGAAAGGATCATCTGGTCTGCTGACCTCAGAGAGCGAGTTGGGACATATGGCTGCAGAAGATCAGTGAGATAAGATGGGGCGGAACTGTTCAGAGATTTAAAAACATACATGAGTATTTTGAACTGGATCTTAAGGTGAATGGGTAGCCAGTGCAGGGAGGCAAAAACTGGTGTGATGTGCTATGGCCTGTACCAGTTAAAAATATTATAAATGACCTTTGATCTTCAAGCAGAGGTCAAAAATGTGTTAGGAAGGTTTTTTTGTCTCCAAACCCTATGTGTCATTTTTCACCACTTTTATTGTCTGTCCAACAGATCTCACTTGTAAATGAGTCTTCAAGGCTCAATGTGACTTCTCTGTTTAAATGAATGAATGAAAAAATGTAAGAGTTGCTACAGAGTTAGGACTAAAGTCAACTGAGGCGAGCGGATGTGGGCAACAAAATACTGTAATGTGCACGGTCATGAATACAGTTTTGCATGCCATGCACACACAATCCACGACTGTCAAAAGAAATGGCTGCTCAAAATGCAGCCACATGCCTTAATGGTCACGTGCTCACAAATTTTCACTGTTCAGTGAAACTCCACCTGGAAATTCATGTATTTTTTTTACAATTTTCTCACAATTTTGAGTTGTTGGTTGTTTTTTTTTCCTTTACTAACTGCCAAACTGCATTAATTGTTTTAATAGCTTAAACAGTGATCCCTCACCTGTCATGGGGTTATGTAGAGACCTCTGTGATGGGTGAAAATCCACGAAATAGCAGTGTTATATTTATTTTTTATTCATATATATTTAAGGCTTTATTAACGCTTCCACACTCCTACAAACCTTTCCCACTGTCTTATTAACCTTTCCCTGTAGTAAATTCAACAGAGATCTGAAAATGCAACACACATGTTCAATAAGTTTTTTTTTTTTTTTGTAGACTGGTGGGAGTCAGCACACGTTTGTATTTACATGTAATATAATTTTTAAAAATCTGCGATGTAGCGAAGCCTCAAGAACTGAACCGCGATAGAGCGAGGGGTGACTATATGACAACAGCATAATAAAACTCTTCAAATTGTGTTTTTGATTTTGGTGTACTACCCCAGGATTAAGAGTGGCCCTGATCTCGTCATCTTTTAGAAAAGTTTCCAGAGACTCCTCTGCTCCTGAAACCAGACACAAATTCACAACTTGCCTCTCTTCACCCTTGGTCACCTTTGTGGTGTTCAGTGGCTGAGATTGATGTAGAGAACTTAGCATGTCTTCCTAGAAACTGAAACTGTGGTTAACTTATGGGCCCTGCTCTGCGCTGCCTTTTGAGTAAACCTGCTTGTAAGAAAGTGGAAATCTGGAAGAGGGGTGCGCTCTGCCATTTTATTTGAACTTTTAAGAAGTGCAAGCAACCAAAAAGGTCAACAAAGTAGTTATATAAATCATGTGCTTAAGTTTTATCTGAGCATATTAACACAAGAAAAAAATGCTACTTTGGCAATAACAATTTTCATAAATACAGTTATATGAAATTACACAAGACATAAAATCAAAATTAGCGTCACCTTATACATAAATGTCAGAACCTAAGCGTGTCTTACCTTTCTTACCACAAACACCTTCACAGAACCAGCTGCTCTAACGTTCACCTTTCCTCTTGCTTGACCTTCTTTATCTCCTCCTTCAATTTGCTTTACAACTTTCCTTCTTCCTTTTTACAACCTTTCTTCTTCCTTTGGCTGCTTTTGTGTTTTTCCGTCCATTGAGTTTCCTTCAAAGCCAGACCAGCTGGCTTTGGATGTGTCCCCCTTGAGCCCTGCAAGGCCCGTCTTTACACCCTGTTCCTACTCTTGTCCCTTGGCTTCTCTATGAGCAGAAAGCAAAAGGGGGGAGCAGTTTGAAGAGTGGGACCCATGATGGACACGGACATGCCGGGCATGTGTTATGTGGCGGGGCTTGGCTCAGGGCTCTCTGGATCAGACACAGCTGTCAGTCATCATGGCAGAAGGTGTTAGGGACTTTTCCCTCTTCGCTCAGATCAGTTTTCAACGACACAAGTGTTTTAGAGAAAAGTTTACAAGTCTATCTCTGAGGCTTGTTTAAAGACTGGTTCATAGTATTTTTAATATTCATCAACTTTCGGATATGTTAATCTGTTCAGAGCAGAGAATCAGCCGTGTATGACAGAGTAAGTCATGTAGCATATTTCAACCAGCTGCAGGGACGTGCCAAATAATGGTTTGTTCCAGTCGGGCTTTGATACCGAGCCGACAGCTGGCATTTCCAACATTGCACCAGACCGCAAATAGACCGAGACGCTCTTTCTTTCCAATTAAAAGAGCAGACAGCAAGTTTTTATTTTACAACATACAAGTCGGGTTTGATCTAAAATACTGTATAACCAAAAGGGGAAATGTGTTTTTGTTTATTTGTTTATTTAGGTAAATGAGCATTTCTCCATAAGCACCAATGTCCATGCTCAATAATCCAGATATAAAATCCAACAATGTTCAGTCAGGTCATCTGGACCTGGATTACTGAGCATGGACTTTGGTGTTTTGAACCAGTTTGACATGACTGTCGACGAGGGAGAGGGCAGGCACCAGTGGAGAGGGCGTGCCCCAAAGGCCATCTTAGCACCAACATAACTGGTTTGGTTTTTTTCCACTTTGGAGTAGGCTGTTGGTGGAGAACCAGTTTTGTTTGGTGTTTCCTCAGACTGATGGAGAGTGAATCGTCTCAGCACAAAAAAAAAATAATAATAAACCGGCCAGATGACCTGACTGAACATTTGAGAGAATTTCATTATCCAAGGCTCATTTAAAGATTGTTTCAGAAAACTCCTCCACAACCTCTCAGCAGGCCCTCACCGCTAACAACAACCTGCTACACATTTAAAATCATTTATTAACCACTGACAACAAACACAGAAGCATCTCTGACTTTAAGACAACTCTAAAGTTTAAAAGTCTTTAATAATGTATGCTTTTCTACAACTATAAGTTTATAAAATAAGAGTTGGAAATAAGTGAACAAACAATTCTGACCTTATACATTCAGAAAGATTTTATAAATTTAATGTTGACTGGTATTAATTTTTTTTTTTACTGAGTTTAGTCATTTGATATCAGAATAAACAGCAGCAGAGGGTTAGATTACACATGGTCAACCATCTCAATCTGCCCCCCAGTGTTCACATATGAAAAAAGATCAGCTCAAAGCTAAACTAAAGTTTGCTGCTTTAAAATTTTCTCTTTGAATGAGACATCTACATCGCAACAGTTTGTCAAGTCTCCGTTTCCTGACAGTACTTTTGCTATGCCAAAAAATGTGATCAAGAAGTCTAAAATCAAAATAAATTTTTGACTTGTATTGATGACTGCTCTGAAACCTTATCATTAATGAAAAAAGTGTGATAAGAAATTCAAATGTCTTTCATTTTTACTGCTCACAAATCAGTTCAAAGTATGGTCTTATAAAAAGTAAACAGAGAAATACTTTTTTTTATTGTGAAGTTTTAATGACAATATGGTTGAGTATGACTGAGATGAATGTTTCAGTTCAATGTTTGTCCCTCCAGTTCCTTCTTGTAACTCAAGATGGATGGCAGGAAAAAGTGTTGCCCATCTCTGCCTTAAACTCCTCGTCCTCGAGGCTCAATTGGATTAACCTGCCTAAATAAAGGTTGAATGAATAAACCATCGAGATTAGGCTCTCAGCATTCTCAAATACAAACAAAACATCTTGAAAAATACATATTTTAAATTTATTACTTAATCTTAAGTCAAATTAAAACAGAATACTGCGTTTTTGGTCAATCCAAATCAAGTATGACCTCAGCTGTTTGAACTAAAATGGCTCTTTTTTTGGCCAAGTATGTACCGTATTTTCCTGGCTATAAGTCACACCTTTTTGCCTAATTTGCATGCCCTGCGACTAATAGAGAGGTGAGACGTGTTTATGGATTTTTTCCCCATATTTTTAGACCAATGTTTGGCTCAGATATGACCGTTTTTCATTTTGGCAAAAAATGGTGCAGTACCACTTTTGTCCACTAGGGTACACCGACCGTTCCCACCTCATGTGTCCGAAGGCAGCCTCCTCTGGTCGGACTGACTCTGTCGCAGCCCGGCCTCCTGCTCTGGAGCTCTGACACTTCCAGAGAGTCCACCGACCGTTTCCACCTCATGTGTCCGACGGCAGCCTCCTCTGGTCGGACTCACTCTGTCGCAGCCCGGCCTCCTGCTCTGGAGGTATGAACTACTGTTAGCTCAGTGTTTGTTAGCAAAATAAGTCAAGAACCACAGGACAGATTTTTATCAAACTTACAGAAAGTAATCATTATATGGACATTTACAACTGACTAGCTTTATGAGATGTTTGAGATAAAATTCGATGTTTTATAACCGTAAATGTGTCGCGGTTAGCTTAGTTGTTTTTCCGGGTACTTTTTAGTAAATAGCTCATAAACCAAACGGCAGATTTTCCTTAAACTTACAGAAAGTAATTACTTGGTGGTCATTTACAAACGGTTAGCTGTATGAGGTTTTTGAGCTAAATTCGATTTATTTATAATTAATTTTTGC
The DNA here is from genome assembly GCA_038048925.1 of Garcialebias charrua. NCBI lineage: Eukaryota > Metazoa > Chordata > Actinopteri > Cyprinodontiformes > Rivulidae > Garcialebias > Garcialebias charrua. The sequence continues at coordinate 66,442 of JBBPBX010000948.1, read as the reverse complement.
AGCGCACGCGACGGTTTGGAAGAAGTCAAAGCGAAACAATTTAAATCCAGCTGATTTGACCATTTTGTGAATTTATTAAGGAACGGTTAAGCTCAGGAACCCTTGTGCTATGATGTCAGTTAAGAAATATATATTTTTAAGCATTTAGTTTGCTAAATTTTTAAGAAATAAAGTTTTCAACTTAATAGAGGTGCAACACGTTTATGTATTTTTCCAATTTATTGCCAATAATTGGACAAAGCGACTTATAGAGAGGTGAGACTTATCAGGTGGAAAATACGGTAAGTTCAGTGCTTGTACCTTGTACTTTGGACTTTGGCTATGGTTGCCAGAGGAGTCGCCCGAGGAGAGGGCGACCCCAAAAAACCATCTTGTCACCAGCAAACTGTTTTTTCCCTCTATGGGAGTGCGCTGCTTGTGGGACTCGGTTTGTTTGTGGCTCCTCTTTGGATGAAGAATGAAATGTCTAAAAAATAAAAAAACGTCCAGCTGACCTGACTGAACATTGTTGGATTTTGACCTGAATTATTGTTCATGAACTTTGATGTCAGGGGTTGTACTGTACTTGCAGATTCTTTTTAATCAAACGTCGTTTCACAGGCAGTGCATTCGAAATGCAAAATGTTTTTGATGCATTTTCACCAAATATGCAAATCGTCTTGCCATCACTGGAATGAAGCTCAAAAAAGCCATTTTAATAGCTTCCAACATGTCTTACCAAATCAATGTTTTCACATTATTTTCATAAAGTTTCATTATTTTCAGTCAAATATCTATGATAACTACAAAAGTTATTTATAAATTGCCATACAAGTGAAACAAAGACACATTTACTGTGACCGTGTGTTTTATTCTACACATGTCGATACTGTACTCTGTGTATATATTGTTTAGGGGGCTATTGCCCTTTGATTTAACAACTGGGGGAAAAAGCCCAACCCCGGTTTAGACAATCAAGATCTAAAAATATCCCTAGAGTCAGAGTCTGAAAGTCTTCTCTCATCACCCGCTGTAATTAAAGTAACCAAGGCCTCCAGACTCCAAATAGCACACAAGTGTTAATGTGAAGGAGAGGCGCTCAAAATGCTCTAAGTTTCCTAAGGGAAAGTGGGGCAGATAAGTAGTCCCCAGTAACTGTGAGTCAACAGAAAAGTAGCCAGTAAATGATCACCAGTAGTCGGATGTGCAGTCAAACGCAGCTTTATTCTGTTCTGTTTTGCAGAACAGACATACATAGCAGCACACGTAGGTTTTTACATAGCTAAAACATGGGGGTTTTGTGATGCTCTTCTCTTCCTGCATCGCTCTTCTGTAAAACTTTTGACACAACGGTGGGTTTTGTTGAGTTTTCGCTCCTCCTGAGGCAGAGAACAACAACATACCGGTACCAGAGTCCTTATGATGAGCTGATCCCCCTAGAGATTACCAGTCTCCTGGGTTTCTTAATGTATTCCTCTCTGTTTATCACACTACTCAAAGCTTATCAACCGCTAGGGGAAGTCGCTTAAACATCCATCCTGTTATGTTTGCTTGATGATCTCCCCACACACACACACACACACAGCAGATGTATCGAGGATAATAGCAAAAGTTCTTTAATTATCTGCAGTGTTCACATGAATTCCATTTATAAAGTGGCGTTCCCGTCAAAGTGAGCTTATTAAAAATTAAACAAGATCAGGAATTAAACTGCTCTTACCATTATCCATTTTCTACCTAATTTCAACTATTGTTTAATTAATCACCTGTAATGACTTTAATTCTGTGCTGTGTCATAAGTTTCTGGGTAATATTAGCAAGTTTTATACTTTGTACTTACACATATATGTCTATTCAGTCAAAGGTTTACTTTAGATGTTTTCGTTAATCTTTACCAGAGTACACACAAAAAAATTGCTTTCCATGGGATTTTTCTTTTTTTCTGATTAGTGAGTTTACACCATCAATTTGTTTTTTTAGGCATTTCACTGTTGGCTAATTTCACAGATCATCTGACATGTTGATTGCATCATATGCAAAAAAAAGTGTCTGAATGTGTCTGTGTACTTGTGAGTTTCCGGCATTGCCGATGTCAGTGAGCAGGTGCCATCACTTCTCATTCCCACCATTCACAGTGAAAACATGTTGAGGACAGGCTGCATCAAGAAAGTCTGTGAAAAGACACGTGTGGGAGAAACCACTCTGATTATGTGCCTTTCAACCAGTTCCCTTTTTGCATGTGGTTCCACTGACATATCAAGCTACGACAGTTCTGTTTGTCAGGTTCAGTTTGTTTAGCAAAGCAAAGGATTTTTGAGCCTGCTGGGTTTTATTCTGTACATTCATCAGAAATGTTTCCAATAAGGTACAATACATTCAATCTTTACTGTAAACCTTTTGTCAAATTTTAGGGTACAAACGAGTGCACAATTGGATTTTTTAAAATTATCTTAAATGTGTTACATTTAACATGTAGCATGTGTTTTTGTGATGAATATTACTTGTTTGAACCCTGTCTGAGACTTTTGAGAGACGTTTGAGTGTTTCAAAGGTACAAAAAAATTATTGCATTCCTGTAATGCCAATCGCCTGCTGCCTTTCATGTCAAAGTTTTAAACAAGAAACTTCCAATATCGTTAAAGCTGATTGAGTTACAGCCATTTCTGAATTTGTAAGGCTGGCTTGCTGTGGTGGACATCTTGAATCTGGTTGGCTCCAAATGTTAATCAGTTGTAGATGGGATTATTTTCTGAGAGTTTCATTAAAATTCATTTGATGGTTCCAGAGATATTTTGCTAACAAACAACAACAACAAAAAAACACAGTTGACCCCAGCAGTTAATGGTTAGTTTTTGTGCAGTCTGTTAGTGCATGTGTTTGTGATGAGTTTGACTTGTTTTTTCGGGGTATAGGGTTAGCGAACTGAGTCGCAGGAAGACGTGGCAATTGTTTTTACACCGGATGTCCTTCCTGACTCAACCACAAACCACCGAGCTACCGCAGCCCTCTGTGTGGAGCATAGGGCTGCTAGGGTGCCCAGGGGAGCCGATGACGGGGGTTGGGGGCCTTGCTCAAGGGCCCAGAATGGGGAAAATGAGGGTGGAGGTACCTTTCCCTGCCACATTTTGATGTTGTCAGTCTGGGGAATTGAATCTGCGACCTTGCGATCACAGGCTCACCTTTTCTAACCTCTTCACCACCACTCTCCATGAGTTTGACTTGGTATCATGTAGCTCATTATCTGTAAATTTGACTGAATTGGCTCAATTGTTGTGTTTGCTAAGGTTCATTGGCTGTGAAAGCCATCTTGAATTGTGTTGACTCTGAAACTTAATCGGCTGTAGATGTACAGGTACATCGAAGGATTACTTTCTGAGAGTTTCATTAAAATCCCTCGTGTTCATGAGATATTTTTGCTGACAGACAAACAGAAAAACATGCACATACACACACACACACAAGCAGTTGCATTATTGCCCACTTTTCATGGCAGCATACACACACTTCTAAGAGAGTACAGCTGGAGCAACAAATCTTTTGTAGCCAGTAAGTAAAAAAAAAAAAACTTTAGGTAGACATTTAAACAGACAATGTATTGAGAACATTAGTATACAGTACTTAAAGTATCTTGATCAAAGAGCAGTGGTAGAAACTAGCAACAGTGCAGTATATCTGATGGTTACAAGAAACGCTTTGTTACAAAAGTTCTAAAACCCAATAATATGAGGTTTTGTGTCTTATATAAAACCCTTTTTGCTATTGTTTGGGTTTATTACTTGTGCAGATTCAGTGAAATTACACTGCACATTGTGAACAGAAGCACAGTTATGTAAAACCTCACTATGCTGTTAGCAGAGATTTGTAAAAACCAACTCCAAACAGTAGTTGTAGTTAGAAGGCGCTTGGTTCTGCGTGAGCATTATGACTCACACCGGGCATAGAATAGTTATCCAACTATAATCCGTAAAACATAATTTGGAATTCATGTACAAATGTGCAAAAGAAAAAAAAAATCCCCTAATCTTTTGGCATGTGCAGTCGAGAAAGTCACACAAGCATGTCATCCGCCATGAAAAGGCAGTAAGACGGTGGAGTAAAGCGAGGCTTTGTCTGCAGGATTCCGGTGAAAGACGCTGCGATCATTTGCTTTCTTTGTTCCACACGTTGTCTCCCCAGATTTTTGCTGGTTTCACAAAGGTAAATAGAGGCTTGACTCGTTGGGACACATGCAGTTTTTCCGACAACAGGTAATAAATTTGCGTGTCAGGCCTGCGTGTCACAGATTAAACACGCTTTGTTTGGGATGATTTATGAGTGCGGTGTCGTGTTGGGTGCACTTGGCTGCGAGGGGCTGAAGGTTTGATGGTGTGGAGGGGGGTAGCAGGTGAGTCAGTGAGTGTCAGATTTGTCTTACAGAAAGACTGATCTGCAGCTCCTCTAAGGGTGCTCACTGCAACACACACCTCTGTCATTAATCACACACAGCCTCCGAGCACAGAGTGCTTTGTCTTTTCCTCCTCTCACTGATGCTGCAAGCTGTCACCGTCCTGAGAAAAGCTTACTTCAGAATAACAAAGTATGAAAAACAAAACAGCATGTACACGCTAAAACTACACGTCCCCACAGAAAGCTGCATCACTAAAACAGAACTTCTTTATTTTTACAGCTGTTAAAGCTACAGTAATGTGTATGGAAAGAAGACCCCCCAGCTGCACTTCTCTTGTTCAGAAGGTTACCGATATATACAGGATTAAGATCATCCACTGTCCTTACGAGGAAACCACTGATTCAGCAGGTAGCTGAAAGCATGTTGACTTGATTGCAAACACTGTACTTACCTTTTTGGAACCGAGTTTGAGGAAACAGCAGGTACAGGATGGAATCTTCTTTCAGAATAATAAGTTGAATTTTGACTTGAACTTAAATTGCAGCAAAACATAGCTGACATTACAGTCCATACCTCTTGACACAGGCTTATGGTTTGGGAGTTTTATTTTATTTATTTATTTATTTATGTAATTTGTGTCCAAGTGGAAAAGTCCATCAAAATTTGATGGATAAACATCCCTTCTGTGCATCAGTTCAGTTTAACTCTTAGAGTAGAGACCAGAAGTTATGTTGCAATAAGAAAATGACCTATAGAAGACAACAATAATCTAAGATATGGTCATGATGAGACTTTTCCAAGTGCTTTTGTGCAAACATGATTTTATCTACCGTATTTTCCACTGTATACGTCGCTCCGCCCTATAAGTCGCATCAGTCAATATTTGTCTAATAAAGTGGAAAAATCCATAAATACGTTGCTTTGCCGTGTACGTTGCATCTATTATGTGTCACCGCGGACACATTGCGTTTGTTACGCATCACCAGAGGTAGGGACTTGAGTCACATGACTTGGACTCGAGTCAGACTCTTCTTCTTCTTCTTTCGGCTTTTCCCTTTTCAGGGGTCGCCACAGCGAGTCATCCTCCTCCACCTCACTCTGTCCTCTGCATCCTCTGTCCTCACTCCAACTACCTCCATGTCCTCTCTAACTGCATCCATATATCTCCTCTTTGGTCTCCCTCTTTGTCTTTTTCCTGGCAGCTGCATTTCTAACATCCTTCTACCAATATACCCACTGTCCCTCCTCTGGACATGTCCAAACCATCTCAGTCTGGCCTCCCTAACTTTATCTCCCAGTTGTTCAACATGTGCTGTACCTCTGATGATCTCATTCCTGATCTTATCCATCCTTGTCACTCCTAAGGAGAACCTCAGCATCTTCATTTCTGCCACTTCCAGTTCTTTCTCCTGTCTTTTTGTCAATGCCACTGTCTCCAGACCATACAACATAGCTGGTCTCACCACTGTCTTGTAAACTTTTCCTTTGACCTTTGCTGACACCTTTTTGTCACAAATCACTCCTGAAACTTTTCTCCATCCACTCCATCCTGCCTGGACTCTCTTTTTCACCTCTTTACCACATTCCCCATTTTCCTGGACAGTGGACCCCAAGTACTTGAAGTCCTGCACCTTTGTGACCTCTGCTCCTTGTAGCCTCACTGTTCCACTGGCCTCCCTCTCATTCACACACATGTACTCTGTCTTACTACGACTGACTTTCATTCCTCTTCTTTCAAGAGCATACCTCCACCTCTCCAAGTTCTCTTCCACTTGTTCCCTGTTCTCACCACAGATCACAATGTCATCTGCAAACATCATAGTCCATGGGGATTCCTGCCTGACCTCATCTGTTAGTCGGTCCATCACCAGAGCAAACAGGAAGGGGCTCAGAGCCGATCCTTGATGCAATCCCACCGCCACTTTGAAGCTATCTGTCACTCCCACAGCACATCTCACCACTGTCCTGCTGTCCTCATACATGTCCTGTACCAGTCTAACATACTTTTCTGCCACTCCAGATTTCCTCATGCAATACCACACCTCTTCTCTTGGTACCCTGTCATAAGCTTTTTCTAAATCCACAAACACACAATGGAGTTCTTTCTGACCCTCTCTGTACTTCTCTATCAACATCCTCAAAGCAAAGATGGCATCTGTGGTGCTCTTTCTTGGCATGAAACCATACTGCTGCTCACAGATAGTCACATCTTGTCTAAGTCTTGCTTCCACAACTCTCTCCCAGATCTTCATTGTGTGGCTCATCAACTTAATTCCCCTGTAGTTGCTACAACTCTGTACATCACCCTTGTTCTTAAAAATGGGAACCAGCACACTTCTTCTCCATTCTTCAGGCATTTTCTCACCCTCAAATATTCCATTAAATATTTGAGTCAAAAACCTCACTGCCATCTCTCCAAGACATTTCCAAACCTCCACTGGTATGTCATCAGGTCCTACTGCCTTCCCCTTCTTCATTCTTTTCAGAGCTTTCCGGACTTCACCCTCACTAATCTTTCCCACTTCCTGGTCCACAGTTTCTATTACCTCCACTCTTCTTTCTCTTTCATTCTCTTCATTCATTAGCTCCTCAAAGTAATCCTTCCATCTTCCCATCACACTCTCCTCACTTGTTAGAACATTCCCATTCCCATCTTTAATAAGCCTAACCTGCTGCACATCCTTTCCAGCCTGATCCCTCTGTCTTGCCAATCGGTACAAGTCCTTCTCGCCCTCTTTAGTGTCCAGTCTCCCATATAGCTCATTGTACGCCCTCTGCTTTGCCTTAGCTACTTCCCTCTTTGCTCTATGTCCCATCTCCTTATATTCCTGTCTCCTCTCTTCAGTCCTCTCACTGTCATATTTCTTCTTGGCTAATCTCTTTCTTTGGATGGCGTCCTGCACTTCACTATTCCACCACCAGGTTTCGAGTCAGACTCGAGTCATTAAAATCACGACTTGAGACTTGACTTGAAAAAATGCTGAAAGACTCGGACTTGACTTTGACTTGCACGCCATTGACTTGGGACTTGACTTGACTTGAAGCTGTTTACTTGAAAAGACTTGACATTTTAGTCAAGACAAAAATGTAAAACACATTATAAAGTGGCCCCATTAATTAATTTCACTCATTCCGTATTAACAGTCAGGCGCAGACTGGGCATCTGTTTTTCCACACTCCGTATGTATGTGTGTGCGTAGCTGCAGCACAACCAATCAAATTAAAAGGATTTAGACATTTGAAAAAAACAAGGCAAGGCTACAGGGCTGAGGGAACTAAAGATGAAATAAGCGCTCCAATATGCTTCCGCGAGTAATTTATTTTGGGTACATAGGTTATGAACATTCAAATAAAAACGAACTGCAACTTGTAAAACATGCAAAAAAAATATCGGATGGAGATTCCACGACGTCCAACTTTGTCCGGCATTTGAAGCTTCACAAAGATCGGTAGGTAGCACTTTTCTTTTGCTGTGAGATAGTTGACTTTAGCTAACTTCGTGTTAGCATGTGTACTCCGGGCTACGCTGGCTACGTTCTTTGTACTGTGCTGTGGACATGTCAGCATTTTCGTCTTTTTCATTGAATGTTAAGATTAACAGAACTGCGGAATAAAGAGGTCCAATTTAAAAATGTTTTTATACGTTGTGTTCAGCTGCACATGTTCTATCATTTTAGATAAATACAGATTTTAAAAAGAACAAATGGTCCAGCTTTAAAAGTTCCTGACTTGAGACTTGACTCGACTTTTGCCTGTCTTGACTTGAGACTTGACTTGACTTGGACCGTCTTGACTTGAGACTTGACTAGGACTTGAGGTCAAAGACTTGAGACTTCACTCTGACTTGCAACACAGTGACTTGGTCCCACCTCTGCGCGTCACTGCTGACAACCTGGAGATGTGGGCCGGTGTTGTGCCAAAAATTGATGGGCTGCCAAATGGCGTCCGCGGGAGCATACAAGGGAGGACTTTTAACAAGAATTTAACAAGATTAACACTTAAAAAACGTTATTTGTTTGCTTGAAATTATAGTAAATGTGTGTATCAATCTAACTTTTGCTTAATGCACTTAGTTGGTCAAATCAACTTTATTTCGAAAGCCGATAAGCGGAAGTAAACGTGTGCATGCGACAAGTTGCTGTGCAAATTTAACACGATAAATACCTAAAAACTATTAAATTTTTTTAAAAACAATTAACAATTTAAAAACTATTAATTTGTCGAAATTAGAGCAAAGGTGTGTCACAGTCTAACGTTTGCTTAATAAATGCACGTTAATGGTCAAATTAGCTGCATTTCGCCGGGGCGGTGCAGCTGGTTTAACTTGCTCCAAGCAGCGAGCAGAACGAAGGTGGAAGATTATGGCAAGCCGATTGTGTCATTAATAGCTGGTGACGATTCTCAGTCATCCAGGAAATGGTAAATTCAAAAAAGTTCAAGACAAAAACAATAAAATAGAAAGTAAAGTATAATAAATAAAGTCCAGTTGTTTTCGTCTTGAACATTTTTGAATTTGTCATCATAGCCACGTTTACCTATACACAGTTCCCATGTGACGTAACATCTGTGGAATTTCCGGGTAGACCCTCATGCGTGGAGGCGGACCGCTACGAGAGCAGCAGTTACAGGCAGTCTACTGGATGTGTATTTTTCACGTTGTTTTTTGTTGTTGTTTTTTTTCTAATTAATTGAAATGGTTACTTCGTGTTGGGTCAGTGGGTGTTCCAGTCGGGTAGACGTTTGGGCAACGCACAGGTTTCACTTAATCCCAAGGATTTATAAAGGATTTATCTCCATCGGAGAAGCTCACAGCAGCCCCATCTCACTCTGAGTCTGCTCGGATCTGCTCTGAAGACGTCGTGCTTTTGTCCGGTAAACAAAATATTCTACATAAATCATTTTGTGAAACAATGTCAGAACAATGTTAGAGTACAACTGTCTGTGTGTTGGAGCTGTTTTTTTTAAAATTTATTTAGTACCGTCTACTGCGGTGGTTAGCTTTGGTTACCGTAGTTTAGCATGTCGCTAACGTGACATGCTAACTTCCAACACGGTAACACTCAACAAAGTGCTGTTCTGGTCTGTGTTGAGCCTGGACTGTTTGTTGGCTGTGTGTTATTTTAGTTAAACCTTTATTTAGCTGGTTAGATATGATTGAGACAGTTTACACATCTTTTTTTCTGTGAAGCTCCTCGGTGTGCACTCCTCGTAGTAATTAAATAATTAATGATATCAGAGTAACTTCTTGGTGACAAGTTGTCCGCTTCGTCTGCCATGATTTCTTTCTCCAACTCATTCAACTCCGACCACTGCCATTTTGCTCTTGTGCCTTGGTCAAGCTAGTAATGTATTTAGCTGTGGTAGCTCGAGTCTGTTTGTCCGCCATTTCTGCCTTTACGGGTGGCAAAAAACCCGATATTGCGCAATACTCGTCACGTGTGTGGGAACTATGTATTACACGATACAACAGCATGCCTTACTTATACTACTACTCTGCTGCCATCTAGTGGCTAGAAATGGTACTGTTCTTTTTTTTCCCAGTCAGAATGAATGAAAACGGTCATATCTCAGCCAAAAATTGGTTTATAAATATAGGAAAAAATCATAAATATGTCGCTTCAGCCTATAAGTCACAGGGCATGTAAATTATGCAACAACAAAAAAAACCTGTGAGTTATAGGCCGAAAAATATGGTACATGCTTTTTGCTTTTATTTATATATTTTTCCTCAACAAAGTAAAAGAACTTTACAGATCTGTAAATGCGGGGACAAAAGTTTAATTGTGAGTCAGTGACTGAAAAAGTAAGTCCTTAAGACAATTTTTAATTTAAAGGAATAGTTTAAAGTGGGGTTTTGTTGATCATTTATGAACAGTTAATATCTTACGTGTTAGCTCTTTGAACTACCACAGTTCACAGGAACATTATGACATTTGTATTGTTAGATTTATGACAGTGATTAACTTAAACACAAGAAGACTCAAGAGACTGAAGTAAGATATTACGGTAATAAATTTACTTACAATGTTTACAGGGGGTGACTTGGGAGGAATCGAGTGAGCATCTGTGGAAGCAGAATGAAGATGGTAAGTGTTTTCTTAAAGGCAGAGGATCTTCTGGAAGGTTTAAACAGAGGAGGTTTACTCAGGTTGTAGGTGCTCAGGCTTGAAGAGGAAGGTGAGATTCTAGGTTGCAGGAAGGTGAGTATAGGAGGTGAGATTCACAGGTAGAGAGTGGCAGGTTGGACCAGGATGAAGAGGTAGTGAGAGATCTTTCCAGATGTATGCCCATATGAGGAGGATGGGTTTTAGGGTGAAGGTAAACTCAGGCCAGAGGAATACGTTTCTTCCATCTTGAAGAGCACAAGAAACCTATTCATCTGAGAAGCACAAGGAAAACTAGATTAAATCACAATACCTTAATTCAACCTGAAGAGACTCACAAAACGAGAGAGAGAATACAATTAAAATGTTTTATTGATTAAGGTTTCTTTGGCGCTCGGGCCCCGGCGGAGGGCATTGCTTTGCATGCCGGACTGCTGAGAGCTTGAATGTCCGGCATAGGGAGATAGATTATGGATATCTACCCCCCCCCGGGACCCGAACCCGGTGGTTCAGAAGGGAACGCAGACGTCCAATCCATCCCACCGGTACGTGAATGACAGCCAGCCAGCGGCCGACGGCTCCGGCCAACCCGGAGACGAACACCAGCGCAGAAACCCCGTCCTGAGCAAGCACGAAGCGACAGCGGGAAGGAAAAACTCCCCCGAGGGGAAGAAACCTCCAGCAGAACCAGGCTCAGGACAGGCGGCCATCTGCCATGACCGGCTGGGTCGCAGGGAACAGGAAGCAGGAACGCACACAGCAGCAGGACCAAGACGAAGGCGAGCAGGACAACCCCAGGCGGCGGAGGCGGGACGAAGAACAGGGGAGGACAGAGGAACCAGAAACCCCAGGAGGAGACGGGGAGGTGGAGGGAGGCGACTAGACTGGCAACGGGCAAACAGGAAGAGCTGAGGAAAGGGGTGCCTTATATCCAGGTGGACAGTTGATGAGTGATTCGATGCAGCTGTATCCAGGTGGACAGTTGATGAGTGATTCGATGCAGCTGTGAGTCCTGCCATTGTTGAATTTGCGTCTTCGACTTCATTTCAACCTGAAGAGACTCACAAAACGAGAGAGAGAATACAATTAAAATGTTTTATTGATTAAGGTTTCTTTGGCGCTCGGGCCCCGGCGGAGGGCATTGCTTTGCATGCCGGACTGCTGAGAGCTTGAATGTCCGGCATAGGGAGATAGATTATGGATATCTACCCCCCAAAAATAAATTGCCGGGGCCGAGCTGGCGAGGGTCTGGCTGCCCGAGTATGCGTGGGCAACACCGTCTTTTCATGGGCTGGGCAGCAGCCTTGTTCACGGACTGGGCAACGATAGCCCCTTTTCTTGGACCGGGCAACGACAGCCTCTTTTCTTGGACCGGGCAACGACGGCCTCTTTTCACGGACTGGGCAACGACAGCCTCTTTACTTGGACTGGGCAACGACAGCCTCTTTACTTGGACTGGGCAACGACAGCCTCTTTACTTGGACTGGGCAACGACAGCCTCTTTACTTGGACTGGGCAACGACAGCCTCTTTACTTGGACTGGGCAACGACAGCCTCTTTACTTGGACTGGGCAACGACAGCCTCTTTACTTGGACTGGGCAACGACAGCCTCTTTACTTGGACTGGGCAACGACAGCCTCATTTCTCGGACTGGGCAACAGCCGCATTCCCGGGAACAAGCCCCGTTGGGGCAACCAAGAACGAGCGTGCATGGGCTCCAGCCCCTTTCCATGGAAAGAAGACAAAAGGGGGAAGTGATTCGGCTCAAGTTGCATGCATGCCGGACTGCTGAGAGCTTGAATGTCCGGCATGGGGAGATAGATTATGGATATACTCCTCCCTCCCCCCAAACATAGCCAGGGGCGAGCCGGCGAGGGACTGGCCGAAAGGTGAAAAGGAAGCCCGTGAGAAGGGTTGCCAGAGGAATGAGAGAAGGGAGCGTGCCCGCTCGAGCTGCCAGAGAGAGCCCGCATGGGCTGCCAGAGTGAACCCGCATGGGCCACCAGAGAAAAGCAAAGCCCACTCGAGCTGCCAGAAAGGAAGAGGGAGGCGTCGTCCACGACTGAAGGACCCCTCCACTAGTGAACAATGCGAGAGCTTACCCAGAAACTGAGCAAGCGTCGAGCAGCAAGCAGGGATGAGATGTCCGGGTGGACGCAGGAGGAGCAGGCCGCCAAGACCAGTGATCAGGCCAACGGAAGGAAGCCTCGGGAGCACCCCGAACGGCTGCGGAGGGAGCTTAGCTACGCCCCTCGGGGGGAACGCAGAGGCAAGAATAGAAAACAGTCAGGAAGGAGCTCGATGGCATGGGAAGGCAACAGACTCGGGAACGGACCCAGATGACAGAGTTTGCACGAAAGACAATGCCAACCAGGAGGGATCGAATAAACGGGACTAACGGGAGGCCAAACAAGGAAGCAAAACGGGGTGAACGGGAAGCCAACTATCAAAGTAAAACAGGGTCAACGGGAGGCTAACTAAGAAAGAAACGGGGCGAACGGGAGAAGGAAGATCAGCGTTCGGACCCGTGAAGGGCCTTGGGGGCCCACCGACGAGGGCAGACTGAACGTGGGTGTGCGCCCCTGCAGAAGCTGCACACGTGGAGAAAGGCACAATTGGGGTACGAGCAGACAGAACGGTTAAAATGGTTACAAATCGGCATGTCGTCGAAAGCCTCCACCCCCCGACCGCGGTGGTCCGCATGCAGGCCGCCAACAGGATCCCCAACAGAACGGGGCGCCGGCAGGGAGGGCAGAGGAGGCAGGCCAAACGGGACCGAGGGGCAGAGGGAACTGCGATGGCCGACGGCAGAGCAGGAGTGGCATGGGGCTGCGTGGGTCAGCATGACAAGGAGGTCAGTGTCCAGGACCGACCAGTCAAGACGCATCCCTGATCGGGACAGGATGGCAGCAGCCTTGGTGGAAAAGGCGTTATGGTAACGGTAGAACAGGGACCTGCCGTACGAGAGGCTGAGATCTACCACCAAGGCGAGGTAGGCGTCCAGCTCGACCCTACGCTCGGGGTAGACCGAGCAAAGAACATCCCGGAAAACCCCAAAGGCCGCCACAAACTCGCCGACGGACAGGTCCCTGGACAGGCGGGGATCGGCGGAGCGGAAGACCGCAGTGAACTCTGAGGAGGAGGCCACCTGATGATCGACAGGGGGGGAGGGGAGCAGCAGGGAAACCAGATTAACGTGCTGCCCCTGCAGGATCTTAGCACGGAGCCTCGGGGAAATCGAAGCATGTGCCGGCATGTACGGCTGGCCTAAAGAGGGAGAGCATGAAGAAAAACAATTAAAGTCAGGACAGCACCAAGCAGCTCACGAGTACAGCCACCTCGATCACCAACCGCACAGAACATCCACAGTGCAAGCATAACCAACGTGACACGATCCAAACAGGTAAAACAATGCCAGTGCGACAGAATTTAAACAGATTAAACGTACCAAAGTCACTCAAACAGGTCAAATAACGCCAGAGCGACAGAATGTAAACAGATTAAACATCACTAAAGCCACTCAAAACAGGTCAAATAACGCCAGAGCGACAGAATGTAAACAGATGAAACATCACTAAAGCTACACAGGGCGAAGGTTTGTGTAAAACAAACCAGCAAGACATGAAGAAACGATGGTGGAACAACAGCGCCATCTGCCTGGCAAGTTAACACAACGCAGTCGCAGTACCACCGCCTGCGCACCAGACGGCGCTGCAGAACGGGCGAAAATCAACGAAGAAGAGCTGACCTAGCATTAGCAGCAGAGCTAGGAGCGGCGCAAGCCAGCGAACTGACCATAAAAGACAAAAATGAGGCACGTCGAGGCAAAGCAGAACGACTGTGGACAAGTAACGATACGTCTTACCCAGTGGAGGAGCGGAGCGGGCCTCGGCGAGAGTGAACGCCACGGGACCAGGCAGGGGAGCTGACTGACCCGGCAACGATGCTGGAGCAGAGGGCTGACGTTGAGCGGACAGAGCCGAGACTGACCGGACGAGCTCGTCGAGCGAGGCGAGCAGCTCAGAGGACAGATGGACCTGCGAAGGCCGATCGGAACGCCGGCCGGGGAGCGGGGAGAGCGGCGGAGAGGAGGCCGGGGCACGGGCGGCCGGCGCAGGAGGAACGTAGCGGCTCGTGGAGGGGACCGGCTCCGGGTCCGGAGCGGGGGCACCGGAGGAACGGGGACGGCCCCTGCTGCGTTTGGCGGGAGGTGGAGACCGCTTCCTGGTACGCTTCCCGGACACGGGCGTCAGCTGCCGCGAAGGAGGTGAAGAGTCGCCGGACGGAACCAGCTCGGCGAGGGACTCCAGCTGGGCAGAGGTGAGACCGGACGCCGGGCAGATGCCCCTAGACTGCAGGTATGCAGACGGAGAGTAGGAAACGGGGCGCGAGGCGCGCCGAGAGCTCCGACGGGTGGGAGCAGGGGAAGGAGGACCAGCGGTGGCCGGGATGAGGACCGGGGAGTCCCCGGAGGCGCAGGAATCGACGTCAGACATGGCGAAGTCGAAAGTTGAAATCGAACGAGGGCGAAGGCGAAATTGAAAACACGAGACGAGAACTAGACGAGCAGAAGGCGACTAGACTGGCAACGGGCAAACAGGAAGAGCTGAGGAAAGGGGTGCCTTATATCCAGGTGGACAGTTGATGAGTGATTCGATGCAGCTGTATCCAGGTGGACAGTTGATGAGTGATTCGATGCAGCTGTGAGTCCTGCCATTGTTGAATTTGCGTCTTCGACTTCATTTTGCACTCTCAGGCCTCTCACTGAATGCCATTAGTAGACAATGTTTTGATGTCCTCAGCCTTGGTCCTTATATATAGCAAGGTGGCTCATTGGGGGACTGAGCCAAAACTGAGGAGGAGAGATCTTCCTGCCACTCAGGAACTGCAAAAAAGGTACCATAAATTTCGGATTATAGGTCGCACCTTTTTATGGTTTTTTCAAGGCCTGCGACCTATAATCCGGTGCGACCTATTTATGTTTTTTTTTTCCATATTTTTAGACCAATTTTTGACTCCGTTATGAGCCTTTTCAGTTTGGCAGCAAATGGTGCAGTACCACTTTCGGTCGCTAGGGGCGCAATGCAGTACCACTTCCAGAGGAGTACACTGACCCAAGAAGAAGAAGAAGCTCCTCTGGTCTGGATGTACCGGTAGCTTTGTTAGCTCTGTATGTTTGCTGTTTGTTAGCAAGATAAGTCAAGAACCACTCAGCAGATTTTTCTGAAACTTACAGGATGTAATCACAGTGTGGACGTTTACAAGTGAGTACCTTTAATAGATGTTTGAGATTAAAAAAAAAAAAAACGATCTTTTATTAGCATAGCTTGTTAGCTTGTGGATGTATATCTGTTTACGGTTGTCAGGTTCTGTCCCTGTCTGTTTTCTTTAGGCTCTGTTTCTTTATGTTTATTTGTGTTTTCCTCCTGTCTTCATTTTGTCATTCTGAGCTTTGATTCCTGTTTATCTCATTCAGTCTCTGTCATTTTCCCACTCACTTTTCAGTCTGTCTCTCTGTGCTCAAGCCTGTAGCCTTAATCATTCACACCTGTCTCATCAGCCACCTGCCAAGCTGAGCTCATTACTCACTCTCTTTCTGCCTTATAAAAAGCCTACATCTCCTCCACTTTGTGTCCGGTCATTGTTCTGTTCACACAGACAACTCAGGCCTCACCTCTCCACTCTGATGTCCTTCTCTGTTTCTGCTCCAGTTTACCAGAGTGAGTTTTTGGCTGCCCTGACAGCATTTTTGTTTAAAATAAATAATTATTATTTTAAACTCCTGCCTCGTTCACTTTCCTGCACGTGGGTCTAACACCAGAGGAACCTGACAGAATGACCGGACCAGACCCAGACCCAGCAGGTTTTGTGAACAGTACCGAGCGCTGCTCAGAATGGGACCAACTCCACCGGGTAACCCGTAAATATACAGGTAGTCCCCGATTTACGAGCGAGATCCGTTACAACGAGGCGCTCGTAAACCGGAAATCTCGTAATTTGGAACGGTTGCCATGTCTCTCGTAAGTCCGAAATTTCGCTCGTAAATTGGAACGGTTTCGCTAGCGCGACTACAAACACTCTATTTTCATCAAAAAACTGCTTATGAGTGCATAAAAATGATCGGAAACGTGTGTCCATATGTTTATCTAACTAACTGTGGTGAAAAAACACATGAAAACTCAGTATTTTTTGCGTTTTTTCCAAAAATTCGCCAGCTCGTAAGTCTGGAACCTCGTAGATCAGAGCGTTCGTAATTCGGGGACTACCTGTATTGACACTGTGGCCACTTCCTATGATCTACAGGAGAGGTTGGTGGCCAGTGATGACTTTATACAGGTGTTTACCCGGTTGGAGATAGTAGGTGATGACCCATGGCTGTTTGGACTGTTTGCTGAAGCCTGGATGTCTCCTCGCCTGCAGTCTCGACGGTGGTCTCCTCGCCTGCAGTCTCGACGGTGGTCTCCTCGCCTGCAGTCTCGACGGTGGTCTCCTCGCCTGCAGTCTCGACGGTGGTCTCCTCGCCTGCAGTCTCGACGGCGCCCTCCTCGCCTGCAGTCTCGACGGCGCCCTCCTCGCCTGCAGTCTCGACGGCGCCCTCCTCGCCTGCAGTCTCGACGGCGCCCGACGACGTCTCAGAGGGTCCAGACGACGAGGGTCAGGATGACGTCTCAGAGGGGCCCGACGACGAGGGTCCGGACGACGACGTCTCCGAGGGTCTCGACGACGAGGACCTCGACGAAGCAGACGACGTCTCCGAGGGTCTCGACGACGAGGACCTCGACGAAGCAGACGACGTCTCCGAGGGTCTCGACGACGAGGACCTCGACGAAGCAGACGACGTCTCCGAGGGTCTCGACGACGAGGACCTCGACGAAGCAGACGACGTCTCCGAGGGTCTCGACGACGAGGACCTCGACGAAGCAGACGACGTCTCCGAGGGTCTCGACGACGAGGACCTCGACGAAGCAGACGACGTCTCCGAGGGTCTCGACGACGAGGACCTCGACGAAGCAGACGACGTCTCCGAGGGTCTCGACGACGAGGACCTCGACGAAGCAGACGACGTCTCCGAGGGTCTCGACGACGAGGACCTCGACGAAGCAGACGACGTCTCCGAGGGTCTCGACGACGAGGACCTCGACGAAGCAGACGACGTCTCCGAGGGTCTCGACGACGAGGACCTCGACGAAGCAGACGACGTCTCCGAGGGTCTCGACGACGAGGACCTCGACGAAGCAGACGACGTCTCCGAGGGTCTCGACGACGAGGACCCCAACGACGTCTCAGAGGGTCTCGACGACGTGGTCCCCAACGACGTCTCAGAGGGTCCTGACGACGTGGTCCCCGACGAGGTGGTCCTCAACGACGTCTCAGAGGGTCCTGACGACGGGGGTCCCANTTTCTCCAACTCATTCAACTCCGACCACTGCCATTTTGCTCTTGTGCCTTGGTCAAGCTAGTAATGTATTTAGCTGTGGTAGCTCGAGTCTGTTTGTCCGCCATCTCTGTGAAGCTCCTCGGTGTGCACTCCTCGTAGTAATTAAATAATTAATGATATCAGAGTAACTTCTTGGTGACAAGTTGTCCGCTTCGTCTGCCATGATTTCTTTCTCCAACTCATTCAACTCCGACCACTGCCATTTTGCTCTTGTGCCTTGGTCAAGCTATTAATGTATTTAGCTGTGGTAGCTCGAGTCTGTTTGTCCGCCATTTCTGCCTTTAGGTGGCGTGCCATTTCTGCCTTTACGGGTGGCAAAAAACCCGATATTGCGCAATACTCGTCACGTGTGTGGGAACTATGTATTACACGATACAACAGCATGCCTTACTTATACTACTACTCTGCTGCCATCTAGTGGCTAGAAATGGTACTGTTCTTTTTTTTCCCAGTCAGAATGAATGAAAACGGTCATATCTCAGCCAAAAATTGGTTTATAAATATAGGAAAAAATCATAAATATGTCGCTTCAGCCTATAAGTCACAGGGCATGTAAATTATGCAACAACAAAAAAAACCTGTGAGTTATAGGCCGAAAAATATGGTACATGCTTTTTGCTTTTATTTATATATTTTTCCTCAACAAAGTAAAAGAACTTTACAGATCTGTAAATGCGGGGACAAAAGTTTAATTGTGAGTCAGTGACTGAAAAAGTAAGTCCTTAAGACAATTTTTAATTTAAAGGAATAGTTTAAAGTGGGGTTTTGTTGATCATTTATGAACAGTTAATATCTTACGTGTTAGCTCTTTGAACTACCACAGTTCACAGGAACATTATGACATTTGTATTGTTAGATTTATGACAGTGATTAACTTAAACACAAGAAGACTCAAGAGACTGAAGTAAGATATTACGGTAATAAATTTACTTACAATGTTTACAGGGGGTGACTTGGGAGGAATCGAGTGAGCATCTGTGGAAGCAGAATGAATATGGTAAGTGTTTTCTTAAAGGCAGAGGATCTTCTGGAAGGTTTAAACAGAGGAGGTTTACTCAGGTTGTAGGTGCTCAGGCTTGAAGAGGAAGGTGAGATTCTAGGTTGCAGGAAGGTGAGTATAGGAGGTGAGATTCACAGGTAGAGAGTGGCAGGTTGGACCAGGATGAAGAGATAGTGAGAGATCTTTCCAGATGTATGCCCATATGAGGAGGATGGGTTTTAGGGTGAAGGTAAACTCAGGCCAGAGGAATACGTTTCTTCCATCTTGAAGAGCACAAGAAACCTATTCATCTGAGAAGCACAAGGAAAACTAGATTAAATCACAATACCTTAATTTGCACTCTCAGGCCTCTCACTGAATGCCATTAGTAGACAATGTTTTGATGTCCTCAGCCTTGGTCCTTATATATAGCAAGGTGGCTCATTGGGGGACTGAGCCAAAACTGAGGAGGAGAGATCTTCCTGCCACTCAGGAACTGCAAAAAAGGTACCATAAATTTCGGATTATAGGTCGCACCTTTTTATGGTTTTTTCAAGGCCTGCGACCTATAATCCGGTGCGACCTATTTATGTTTTTTTTTCCCCTCCATATTTTTAGACCAATTTTTGACTCCGTTATGAGCCTTTTCAGTTTGGCAGCAAATGGTGCAGTACCACTTTCGGTCGCTAGGGGCGCAATGCAGTACCACTTCCAGAGGAGTACACTGACCCAAGAAGAAGAAGAAGCTCCTCTGGTCTGGATGTACCGGTAGCTTTCTTAGCTCTGTATGTTTGCTGTTTGTTAGCAAGATAAGTCAAGAACCACTCAGCAGATTTTTCTGAAACTTACAGGATGTAATCACAGTGTGGACGTTTACAAGTGAGTACCTTTAATAGATGTTTGAGATTAAAAATAAAAAAAACGATCTTTTATTAGCATAGCTTGTTAGCTTGTGGATGTATATCTGTTTACGGTATGTTATAAATAGCTTCGAAACCAATCGGTGTATATTTTTTCTGCTTACAGAGTGTAATTATAGGAGCTTTAATGTACGTTACTATGGTCTCGATAAAACATTTGACATACAATTCGATTTTTTTATTCGTGTCAGAAGCGGACTGGTCTCGTCTCGTGTTAGCATTAGTTTTTTATCGGTGTTACCGGTACTTCTGTTAACGTCATAAATAGCTTCAAAACCACTTGGTGTATATTTTTTCTGCTTACAGAGTGTAATTATAGGAGCTTTAATGTACGTTACTATGGTCTCGATAAAACATTTGACCTAAAATTCAATTTTTTATTTGTGTCAGAAGCGGACTGGTCTCATGTTAGCATTAGTTTTTTATCTGTTTTACTTCTGTTAACGTCATAAATAGCTTCAAAACCACTCTGTGTATATTTTTTCTGCTTACAGAGTTATAGGAGCTTTAATGTACGTTACTATGGTCTCGATAAAACATTTGAGATGAGATTCGATTTTTTATTCGTGTTTTCAGAGACGGACTCGTCTCGTGTTTAGCTTCTTTTAGCTTCTGGCAGACATTAGCAGCATAGCTAAACACTCGGTCCATATTGTCGGGTTGTCTCAGCGGTCACGCGGCGCGTCAGCGGTGGATGACGCGTTACGTCAGCGGTGACGTAGGTGCAACCTATATTCCGGTGCAACCTATTTATGGATTTTTCCAATTTTTTGGCAATAATTGGACACTGCGACCTATATTCCGGTGCAACCAATAATCCGGAAAATACGGTAATGTGAATCCAAACAAACTGGCATCTCTACAGTTTAATTCTGACCGGATTGATGATTTGGCTGGTCTCAGTAGGGACATGACAAAAACGGGCCAACTTAAAACCACGCTAGTTTTAAACGAGTCAGTGGTTTTACAATATTTTCATACAGATTACATCATTGTTAGTTATTACATAGTTATTCCAGCAAAAATATTGTTATATTCCGTCCAGAAGAGCCCCAGGCTGAACCAGCAGTGCTACAACTATAGCTGCTGCTGGATCTGTTTGGGTTTGCAAATAGCTATAGGATTATATTTGAATAGCAACTCAATGCAAAATTAACCATAATGTAAAGGTTTGAAAAATAGCATTCACATTGGCCCTGTGATGGACTTGTGACCTGTCCAGGGTGTACCCCGCCTCTCAAACAGTGATGGCTGAACATGGGCACCAGTGACCCCCGCGACCCGAAAAGGAAGAAGCGGGTAAATATAATGGATGGATGGATGGATGGATGGATGCAGTATTCCATTTTAGTCTTGACCTCAGTGTGACTAGCCATTTCTGATCAGTCTGGTAAAAAAATAAAACTCAATGGCCCTCATTCACGAACCGTTCGTACGCACAGATTTGTTCTTAAACTGTGCGTACGAGTGATTTAGGATCATTTGTGGCATTCAACAATGTTTTCGTATCCTAAGATTTTTTCAGATACGAACAAAATTTACGAGTGGTCCGGACCTGTCGTATAATTTAGGAGCGTCAGTCTGCTGTCATCCAGACGGATCTTCTCCACGAATAACTTCATATTTCGTTATTTAGAAAATATTTTGGGTTTAAAAAAATCACGCACCATAATTATTCTTGACAATAGGTTATTCTGTTTGAATTAGAATTATAATTTTAAGTTTAATTTGTCTGGTGTGTCGCGCAGGCTTCAGTGAGTCGTGCGCTCCCCTTGGTCATCAAAGCCCTCCTCATATTAACACCCAGGTACATAAAATTCCCATACACCGCCGCAGAACAAGTACGAATTAAGACTGATTTTCATGCTATTGCTGGACTGCTGTGCCAAACACCATCGGAGCAATAGATTATTATATCTGATTCGAAATATAACCTGCAGAATGTGGTTGCGCGATGACCAGGAGGAGCGCGCATGACTCATTTGTGCTGCAAAACATGTTGGCACGCGCGCAGCATGGCATTTAACCATCTCAGTAACGCAGACTTTTCCTTGATCTCCTCCTGTCCGTGCTGCGGCGAGACGTTTCTTTGAAGCCATTTTCAGATCAAACCATTCATTCTTGATTTCTGATACTGTACGACCCACGGGAGACAACATGCATTATATTAATATGAAGTTAACTGTAGTTTCGAGACATTTTAAAATGCTTCTGTTCAAAAACACATCCGACACTTGCGGGGGGTGGGGGGTAGCGGTGCGCCACGCTCTTCTGAATAAGTGAAACTACACAGTTGTTTACACTAAAATTAAAAATATTTGACCATCCGACACCTGCGGGGGTGGCGGGGTGGCGGTGCGCCACAGCGCGACTGAGAGCAGATCTCCGAACGCGTGAAGTTCCTCCTTTTACTTCTTGAGTTTGAATGAATGGACACTTCCTGCTGTCAAAAGGCAGGAAACGTGGCCTTATATGGTGTTTTGAGGGGTGGGAATTATGTAAATGACCTCTCCGCGAGCACGCGCAGGTTGATAGAACAGGTGGGATTCATTAAATTTACGCAGCCATTTACACACTTTTCTTGAGGATAGAAGACTTTGTTGAATCTGACGTGGCATGTTCGTACGAACGCTTCGTACGAACAAAAGTAGGAGAAATTTAGGATAAAAATACGAACATTTTCGTGAATGAGGGCCAATGTCTTCAAACAGAAATTATTCAAACAGCGATCTGCAGCAGGTAAGATGATAACTGTTAAAACCTTTAATAAAACTATTTTAAAAATCTGATCTACTGCTTTTACAAAGAAAGATTGGTTTTGTTCTGCATTACTTTGCCTCAGACATTAAACATTTGAAAGCTGTTGCTTTTTCCTCCTTAAAACACACACACACGCACACACACACAAACACAAAATTATAAAACTAGTATTTTCTCTGCATTGACATATGGAGTAAAAGCTTCAATCAAACCAATGGATCCCATAAACAGTTAATTTCTTACTGTGACCCTATTGGTGGCCAGGAAGGGTAATAACGATCTGTCAAAACAGAGCGCGGGTCCACAAAGCTTGCTTTCAATGTCTGAGGCCAAGTATATGAAGTATATGATTGCACGCACTGTTTAACATTTATTACATTCATTACACCATTGCGGTTTGTTTATCGTAACATAGCAGGTAAACAGAGTTAATGTGCCCAGGCAAATATTTGCAGTGCTATATGAAATTCAGCTCCCAAATTAAGACTATCAGAGAGGCCAAACAGGGTCGTGTGTGAAATAACAGAGTTGTTCGGCCATTCACTGCTCCACACACAGATCGGCCTATCTCACGAGTGGTTCAAGTGTTTGCACACAGCGCTTTGCCGCCTGCAGGCTTATATATCATACTGTGCCTTTTTATGAGCTTTTTAAAAATCTGGCTTTCACGTGCCCCTCGTCCCACCCACTCACCCCTTTGGTCCCAGCTCTGAGGGCAGCAGTCTTTAAGACCTCTGTGTGCACACAACCCCGACCAAACACTCAGCCTACATACTAAGGCAGAGCACATGCGCGTGACTGACAAAATAAAAACATTGCTGTTGTTTAGCGTAAACTCTCAGCTGCAGTAAATCGGTTTTAAAATCGCTATCTGTTTTCCTCGGAGTTCAAATTTATTGGATGCCACAGACTTATTTTTCAGCACGCTGCGCTACGTATTCAGACGTGCGCCACGACATTTCACTTGGTTCCAATCAAATTCTGAGAGCGACACATATTGAAAACATTTTTTTGCCTCTTTTAAAATAGCAGCTGGCACCCCAACGAGTTCTGAAACCACGGAAAGGGCCCAGTGATGGTTTCAAGGTCCAAGATCAGCTGTCAGACAGACAGTGAAGCTATTTTCTTTAATGAGCAGTGGCCACTGACCCGTAACTGAATTATCTCCAGCTGCACGCTGACCAACAGCTATGACTTCACTGCAATCGCTAAAAGTCATGATGTATTCTGGGTGTAGCCCGACTGTGTCCCATTCCTTCAGCGACCAAAATAGAGGACTCCATTTTATTATGGCATACTGGGAATTCCCCACAATTTCTGTGCGCTTTTGACCTCCCACCCTCCATTGTATGCGCAAAAGGAGAGGGTCTTAGCCCGGAGTGGGTCAGTCCAGCTCTGCCAGGCTGACAGATCGGCTCGCTGTGCCCTCTGCTGCTCCGTCTGCACTGCGGCTCCATTGTTCTGCCCTCTCAGGTGGAGCCCCACAGCAGCTCCTCACCATTGTGTCTAACAGACCTGCAACTTGATACAATGGCAGTTCAGGCGCCGGCTTCTGTCCCTGTGGGATACCAATGCTATGAGTACTGTATGTACTTGCCTGGATGTGTTTGCATGTAAACAGTGTATACAAAGACGAAGAAATTGTTTTTATTATTTTAGTAAAGAGCTAGCTTTTCTGTCTTAATTGGAAAACAGTTTTTATTTTATTTATTTATATATAATTAAAGGCCTGCTATTCTTTGAAGGAATGCTCATCACTTGCTACCTTTTATGCCAGAGTTCATCTCATGATGGGAAATGAGGACTTCTGGCTGTTTTGATCAAACCTTGTAAATTACGTTGCGTGCAGTCCTGTGCGAGACTACAAACTCTCGCAGGATGTGTTAGTGCTTGGGGTACGTGATGAGGATGACTCTTTTGCTACTATCATACCAAATTTTGATCAACATCTGAAAAACTGGATAAATTATAGCCATCTGTGTTAGCTAACGTCAGTTAGCTGTGGCAGCCATCTTTAATTGGGTTGACTTCTACGTTCAAAAATTAGTTTTTTGGAGTTTCACTAAAATCTATTCACTGGTTCTTGTTTGTTTTGTTTCTTTGCTAACAGATACACAGTGTCGACAACTAATGACAAAAGTTTGAAGTAAAACTACTGCACAATGTGTAGAGCTCAGATAAGAAATTTGAGATAATTCCCGGATGCAACTACGTCAAATTTAATTTAATATCTGTAAAACTGGCTGACCTATAGCTATTTTTGTGTTTTATCAGGTCAGTTTATTGTGGTGGACATGAATATGGTTGACTCTACTTGTAGGTGGTGGTGCACATCTAATGTTTATTTTCTGAGGGTTTCACTAAAATCTGTCATTATCAAGTGGTTTATGAGATATTTTGCTTACATCAAGTAAGACCTGACTCCAGTACTGTATATAATGGAAATGTTTAACTAACAGATCTTTGATGATGTGTTGTGTTTGAAGTGGGGTTACAGCTACGAACACATCAAATTTGAGCTGTTTTATATTGCACAATTAGGGTTCATTCACACCAGCCCTGTTTAGTCCACTTTAATCAAACTCTAGTCTGTTTGCCTAGAAAGTCTGGTTCGTTTGGGGAGGTGTGAATGTGCAATCAAACTCTGATGCGGACCAAAAAAGCAAACTGGTCCGCCTAAAAACCTAGGTCTCAGTTCGGTTGAAGTGAACTCTGGCGAGGTTCAAATGCAGTGTGAATGCAAGCAGACCAGAGACTGCTCCAAAAGCGGGAAGCGGAATACAGAGCAGGACATTCTGTGTAAATACAACCAAAACAAACATGCATTTCTTATACCGTATTTTCCGGCCTTTAAGTCGCTCCGCCCCATAAGTCGCTTTAGTCCAATATGTCCAATAAATTGGGAAATCCATAAATATGTCGCTTCGCCCCATAAGTCGCATCTATTATGCGTCACCGCTGACGCGTCGTGTATGTTACGCGTCACCGCCAACAACCCGAAATGTGGGCTGGTGTTTTGCCCCGTTGCAAATTGCGGCCACTGGAGCGTGCACGGAAGGACTTTAACAAGATTAACACAGTAAAAACAATTATTTGTTTGCTGAAAATTATAGCAAAGATGTGTCTTAGCTTAACCTTTCCTTTATAAATGCACGTAATTGTCAAATCAGCTGGATTTAAAAAGTAGTTTCGCTACGTCCACGCGCAGCGAGCGGATTTGCTTCATTTCTTTAAAATTTAACAATATAAACAACTAAAAAAAAGTGTTGGCTGACATTATAGTAAAAGTGGTCAAATCATCTGGATTTTAATTGTTTTGCTTTGACGTCTTCCAAACGGTCGCGCGCTCTACGAAAATAAATTATAAATAAATCAAAATTTTGCTCAAACATCTCCTAAAGCTAATACGTTGTAAATGTCCATCCAGTGAGTACTTTCTGTAAGTTTCATCAAAATCTGTTGTGCGGTTCATGAGCTATTTTGCTAACAAGGTAACAGTAGTTCAGGCATCCAGAGAGCAGGAGGCCGTGCTTACCCAGTTGTAAAAGTTACCCAGTTGTAAAAGTTACCCAGTTGTAAAAGTTACCCAGTTGTAAAAGTTACCCAGTTGTAAAAGTTACCCAGTTGTACATGTGCATCAAAAGATTTTGAGAGTTTTATCAAAATCTATCCACTGGTTCAAAAAATTGTTAGCACTACAGCCAAACACGCACACAGGCACAAACACGTGCAAAAGAACGATCACCTTTTGCCTTTGGCCGTGGGTGCTAATTAGAGGAGCACTTTGCAACTGCTGTTCACCTCGCAAGAAAAAAAAAAAACATGATTCAGGAACTGTCAAAACTGTAACAAACTTGGAGCTGCACTGTATAAGAACGCACAGCACAGCAAACGATACAACCACAAGAGAAAGACTGACATCCACATGGAAATGGAAAACCTGAGTCTGAAGAAGCCTATAGACACAACACAACAGCCTATACACATCAAAGCACGCCCCGACCACGCTGAGCATGCCGCTGTGTGTCACTGAGGAATAGTCCTCTTTTTATGTAACACACAGATGATTAAAGAGTTCAACACAGCAAGCAGACTAATGACTCCACTGGGTTGCAGGGGAACTCAGGAGAGTAGAAGCCAGGGTCTCTGGAGGATACTTGCAGAAATGGGGATAGGTTCTAAAATACACAAATTTATTCATCAGAAAGCAGTCTTTTTATGTCATGGAAGTGTGCACGCATGCGAGTGTGTGCAGGTGGTAAAGAGTGAGCAATGGTGAAGCGGGGGGAGAAGATGTGAGCGAAAACAATACAGCGAGTCTGATGGTATTAGCCTTTTGAGAGCAATAAAACATCAAGCAAACGATAACAGCTATTAGATCAAAAATATCACTGCTGCTTCACCGTAAATGTCGTTTTACTTTCCAAATCTCTGTTTTTGTCTCAGTTATTGTATAGGATGTGCTATCATGTTTAATTTTTAACTGTTCAACACAACAAGAACAAAAGTTTTTATTGAGGAGTTTCACTTTATTTATCTACAAGTTTTCCAGATTGATGCCTGAAGACTTTTGTGCAACTTGACAAAGCAATTTAGAGTTGGGCGCTAGATTCAGGAATTATACTGGGTCGTAACGGAATGTGCAGCATTTACTATCACAGCTCTGTGACAAAAAGGTGGTCCGATGAGATAATAAAGACATAGAAAGTTAAAAACATCCAAGGAATTTGCGCTTCACTGAAAATTGATGTAATCTTGACATCAGTTATTACTGTTCACAGTTCATTTAAATATCTGTCAGAACATTTGTTTACAACATGACTTATTGGTATTACAAAACCTCAACAGGTAAAGAGTCATGAATCGAACATATGTTTCAGATTAGACTTTAAAAAGCATTTGCTTCACATTTTCCTAAATTAAAAAAAGTTAAATTCTTCTTGGTTTTTGGAATTACAATCTATGAAGTTTGATGAGCATTTGATATGATGCCTTTTTTAAGAATTCATGTCCATTTCTTGTGTTTATTAACACTTATTTAAACAAGTTAAAACAAAATTTATTTCATTTATTCATATTTGACTTCCGTATTTTCCACCGTACACGTCTCACTGCCCTATAAGTTGCATCATTCCAAATATGTCTAATAAAATGGAAAAATCCCTAAATACTGTACGTTGTTTCACTGTGTACATTGCATCTATTATGCGTCATTACTGACAACCCGGAAATGTGGGCCGGTGTAGTGTCAAAAATCAATTGGCTGCCAAATGGTGGCCGTAAGGGTGTACGCGGGAGGACTTTAACAAGAATTTAACAAGATTAACACTTTAAAACAATTATTTATTTGCTTTGTATTAGAGTAAAGGTGTATCTCAGTTGAACTTTAACATAATAAATGCACTTCAGTGGTCAAATCAGCTGCATTTTGCCGGGGCGGCGTGGGAAAATGAAGTTTATTTGACGGTTGCTCCAAGCAGATGATGGTGTCACTCTATGGCAAGCCGATTGTGTCATTAATATTCACTTTTACCTATTACATGATACAATGGCATGCCATACAACTCGACTGCCATCTAGCCGCTGAAAATGGTAGTGTTCAATATTTTCAGTCAGAATGAATGAAAACGGTCATATCTCAGCCAAAAAATGGTTTATAAATATGGGAAAAATGTCCATAAATACGTCGCTTCGATGTATATGTCACAGGGCATGCAAATTATACAAAAACTGCCACTTGTAGGGCAAAAAACACAGTATGTGCACAAAAGAAAATTATAGGAATTTATCCATGCAAAGTGATGATGAACATAAAGAACAGGTGTGCTGATGATGACACCAGATGTGTCAAACAAGCAACACACAACAGACAAGAAGCTGATAGCCCAAAATAAAACAGGAAGCAGAAAAGTCCAGACAAAATGTCAACTACTCTAAACTCAGGAGTCTTGACCTTACTCAAATCTTCTTCCTCCTGCAATGACAGTGTCCTCAGTGTGAACAACAACCTGTCTTATAATGTTATAGAAGTTAGATGGTCTTTATAGTAAGAAAACTGAACTGCAGTGATTGTTTGAACGATGGACATGCAACTTGTCCAGGATGTAAACCTGTTGCACCATGACAGCTGGAAATAGGCACCAGTTTCCCCACAACACTGCTGGAAAACCCATAAAGAAAATGGATAAATTAATGTTTAATGATAATAAGTTGTGCAACAGCAGCAGCATTTGCTTCCTTCTTTTTAAACAAAATAAAGAAATAGGCCTACTTCTTGTTTTTTTTATTGTAATATTTAGAGTTTAATAAACGGCCTCATGCAAGAACATGTTCGTATTTTTATCCTAAATTTCTCTTACTTTTGTTCGTTCGAAGCGTTCGTACGAACATGCCACGTCAGATTCAACAAACTCTTCTATCCTCAGGAAAAGTGTGTAAATGAGCTGCGTAAATATAATGAATTGCACCTGTTCTATCCACCTGCTCGTGCATGCGGAGAGGTCATTTACATAATTCCCACCCCTCAAAACACCATATAAGGCTACGTTTCCTGCCTCATGCCTCGTACCCACTGCCCCCTTTGTCGAGCGGCCGAAGCGGCCGGTTTACATTCAAAGTCTATGGAGGAGACGCGTGGAGTCACGGCGAACAAGGAAGCGGCGAGATTCGAGTGATCGAAGCGGCGCGACGGCAGCCTGCACACGCACGCGCGCGTCGCCGTCGAGCCGCCGACGTCCCAAATGTTGATCTCTGGCGGCTCGACGCATCCGGCAAACAGTCGGGAGAGCCTCGCTATCTGATTACACAACCACAACGGGACTTTTTTCGGACTTTTTAAACTCACCGGATCGAGCCTCCAGGAATTGGACCCAAACTCCGGTAAGAAACGTGGCATTTTTACAGTTGCTGCTGACAGGCTGCTGTCCTCTCCAGTGTAGATCACCCCAAACATAAAAAAAAGTTTTAATCTCATCGAAGACCGTCGGAGGTGCAGTTAAAACAACAACTGAACCCGGAAAACAAGCCAGAGACCCCTCCCTCTGCTACCCCCTAGTGTACGTCATCAGACGGTGTTCAGTGGTTCAGTGGGACCGTGACCAGCGGCAAAAAGGGGACGGCAGGCGCGTTTCGAGTTGTGCAGTGGGTAGGAGGCATCAGAGAGCAAGAAGTGTCCGTTCATAAAATGACAGCGAAAAGTAAAAAGAAGAACTTTACGGGTGCGGAGATTGAAGTTCTGCTCTCTGAGATCGAGAAAAGAAAATCTGTCCTTTTTAGCAGCGTCACTCATGGGATTAAAGGACCAGCTAAAGCCAAAGAATGGCATGAAATAACCACTGCTGTTAATGTTGTGTCTCCCGTGGGTCGTACAGTATCAGAAATCAAGAAAAAATGGTTTGATCTGAAAATGGCTTCAAAAAAACGTCTCGCCGCAGCACGGTGCTCTATGACTGCAACAGGAGGAGGTCAAGGAAAAGTCTGCGTTACCGAGATGGATGGAAAAATAAATGTCATGTCAAAACTCCAATTGTGCGCTCAACTACAGCACGAGTGCGTGTATGCAGCTTATTACACAAGCGCTCCTGTCTTGTCTGAGGGCTGTTTAGAGGTGTCATAAGCCATGGGGCTAATGCATAGCCTCGATCACCTGTGGAAAATAGTGAGTTATAGGTAAATGATCAGAGAATAATTCCAAATCCTCAATTACAAATTAAAAAGTTACCAACAAGCCAGCCATCTCCATGCGCACCTTGCGCAAGACGCGTGCCAACAGCACTGTTTTGCAGCACAAATGAGTCATGCGCTCCTCCTGGCCATCGCGCAACCACATTTAGCAGGTTATATTTCGAATCAGATATAATTTGGACATTTATGGAGTGGTATTGCTTCCGATTGAGGAATGGGAATGCGTCAGGTGAAGGTGCTTTGATCCGTATGTGTGTACAGTCTATTGCTCCGATGGTGTTTGGCAGTCCAGCAATAGCATGAAAATCAGTCTTAATTTGTACTTGTTCTGCGGCGGTGTATGGGAATTTTATGTACCTGGGTGTTAATTTGAGGAGGGCTTTGATGACCAAGGGGAGCGCACGACTCACCGAAGCCTGCGACACACCAGACAAATTAAACTTAAAATTATAATTCTAATTCAAACAGAATAACCTATTGTCAAGAATAATTATGGTGCGTGATTTTTTTAAACCCAAAATATTTTCTAAATAACGAAGTATAAAGTTATTAGTGGAGAAAATCCGTCTGGATAACAGCAGACTGACTGCTCGTAAAATATACGACAGGTCTGGACCACACGTAAATTTTGTTCGTATCTGAAAAAAATCTTAGAATACGAAAACATTGTTGAATGCCACAAATGCTCCTAAATCACTTGTACACACAGTTTAAGAACAAATCTGTGCGTACGAACGGTTCTTGCATGAGGCCTTTTGGATAAAGACAACAAAAGTTTAATTAATTTTGGGATTTTTTTCCATTCCAACTTTTTTTTAGCTCTGAGAACGTGAAGCATTGGGTTCTGACAGGAAGCGTTTAATTTCATGCTGTATTGAAAAGCAACAGACTTGTACAAAGTATAAAAAATTCACATCACAGGTACATGATACTTTAAAACAGAAAAGAAAACAAAAAAAAAAAAACATTATTATTTACTTACTGATGCAAACATTATCATGTGGGAGAAAAATCTGAAAGTTTTGCACCACAACTCATGTTCCCTGAAGGAAGGGAACGAGGTGAACCACATTGACTATGGGAATTGCGCTGCCGCGCGGTTCACCTGAAGTAATATATTCACGCCTTTATGGCAGGTGGGCGTCAGCGTCACCACAGAGGCCCCGCCCTCTTGGTATAAAGACGCGTGCGCCCATCTAACTTTCTCCAAGTGCACTTCACCGAGCTTGGGCATTGAAAGGGCAAACATGTGTTGCACCTCGTTCCCTTCCTTCAGGGAACATGAGTTATGGTGCATAACTTTCAGTTCCCTTATCAGTCAGTGCACTCAGTGCAACACATTGACTATGGGAACGTAATTCATTCACGCCCTTGAAAATGCTCTGGAAAAATGCATGCTTGTGAGAACCTTCTGCCTTTATACTTTAGGCGTTTTGACTGTTCTCTACTGTGTGTTAGAGAGGACAGCTTGAGTGACATCACATGCATACAACCAAACTGTAGTGTTTTGCAAACATGTTTGTGGAACTCCAGTTGGCAGCAGCACAGATGTCTGCCACTGGAACACCACTAAACGGAGACCATGAGGCAGCCAGGCCTCGAGTGGAATGGGTGTGTACCCCAGAGGGCACCTGTTGACCTTTGCTGCTGTACGCCCTTTTTATGGCCTCAGTCACCCAGTGTGAGAGGTGCTGCTTTGAAAGGGCTCTGCCAGAAGCAGGATTGGCAAAACATACAAACGGTTGGTTTGCTTTCCTCCAACTGACAGTTCTTTTGATGTAAACACTCAGGGCCCTGACAGGGCAGAGTGCATTCAACCTCCTCTGTTCTTCAGTGAGAACAGGGTGGGGAGGAAACGCAGAGAGCTCAAAGTCCAGACTTCTGGGATTTAGAGTTGGAACCTTTGGGACGTATGCGGGGTTAGGATGCAGGGTGACGTTTGACCCGTCTGGGGCAAACCTGGTACACATTGGGTGTACAGATAAAGCGTGGAGGTCACCCACACGTTTAGCTGAGCAAAGAGCTAAGAGCAAAGCAGTCTTGTAAGATAACAAATCTATCTTAATGCTACCGAATGGCTCAAACGGAGGCCCACACAAAGCATCCAGGACCAACTGTAGGTCCCAGTCTGGGGCCAGGGTCTTGCTGGGGGGGCTTTTTCTCAGTACACCCTTCATGAAATGTATCATGAGAGGGTGGGCGCCGGGAGATTTACCTCCCCAGCCTTCATGGCACGCCGAGATGGCTGACAAAAAGACTTTAATAGGGGAAAAGGAGTGGCCTTTCTCCAGCAGGTCTTGCAGAAAAGTGAGGAGCTGGACCAGGTCACAGGAATATGAGATAATATTCCTTTCTAGACACCAGGCCTCAAAAACACGCCATTTGCCAGCATAGAGAGTCTGGGTTGACTGGGCTCTCGCTCCCTGTATTGTATTTATGACGTTACCGGGGAGACCGGAGGCCATCAGCCGAAACCTCTCAGCGGCCAGGCTGAGAGTTGCCACAGTTCTGGACGTGGGTGAAGGAGCTGCCCGTGGGCCTGAGTCAGCAGGTCCCTGTGAGGGGGCAGCTGCCATGGTGTCCCTGACAACAGTGAGATCATTTCTGGGAACCACGGTTTCTGTGGCCATCTGGGAGCTATGAGTATCAGGGAAAGAGCTTCCCTGCGTACACGTTCCAGCGTCGCCTGAATCAGAGGGACGGGGGAACACGTAATATAGCACCCCTGCTGGCCAGCTGTGGACCAGAGCATCTGTTCCCAGCGGTGCATCTGTTTCCTTTAGTGAGAAGTACAGGACGCAATGCGTGCTGATTTTGCAGGCGAACAGATCGACGGATGCCCGCCCGTATCGTGCCTGGATCTGGTCCACGATACGTGGGTTCAGCTTCCACTCTGAGGCTAGCAGTGGCCCTCTGGAGAGGGCGTCTTCCCCGTGGTTTAGCTCGCCCGGGATGTGTGTCGCTCTCAGTGACAATATTCGGGGGCTGCACCATGTGAGCAGCTTGCCTGTCAGGCTGAGGAGGGGTCAGGACCTTGTCCCCCTTTCTCTGTTGATTAAAGACACTGTCATCCGATTGTCTGATTTTATCAACAAGTGTTGTTTTGTAATGAGCCCCTTCTTGTAAAAGTGCTTCATGGGTAGAAAAACAGCTTTCAGTTCCAGGAAGTTGATGTAGAGCCTTGCCTCCTGCTGTTTCCAGAGCCTTTGGGCGTTCTGGTTTCTGCAAAATGCTCCCCAACCTCTCTTTGAAGCGTTTGTGGTGATCACCACACGAGACAGTACTCGTCCCAGCGGGACGCCAGTCGTGAACACTGAAGGGTCCCTCCAGGGTTCCAGGGCTGTCATGCACTCTGGGCTGATCAGTATCTTCCCAGCCCGCTTGAGGGAGGCAGGATGCATTTGTTTGTTTAGCCATATCTGCAGAGCGCGCATTTTTAATAATGCCTGGGGCACGCAAGCAATGGCTACTGCCAGAAGACCCAGGAGACGCTGTACAGTTTGAGAGGCCCAGATGAAAGCGTGCTAGGCAGAGGCGGATGGATGAGATCCGAGCCTCTGAGAGCCATGCTCTGTACAGAATTGTGTTGACCTGTACACTCAGAAATACGGTAATCTGGGATGGTGTCAGATTGCTTTTCTGCAGGTTTATGACGAAGCCCGGAGCCTCCAGGTGAGCCATCACTATCTGTGAGTGCAGCTGGGCCTGTGCTCTGTCCTCGGCGAGGATCAACAGATCGTCCAGATGATTCATAATTCTGACCCCTTGACCCCTGAGTGGGGTCAAGGCTGCATCCAGACATTTTGTAAATGTACGTGGTGCAGTTTTTAGTCCGAAAGGTAGAGCCAGAAATGCGTGAGCTTTCCCTTCGAATGCAAAGCGGAGATATTTTCTGTGTCTCTTCCAAATGCTCACGTGGAAAAATGCATCTTTTTTTTTGTCCTTGGGTGTCCTGAAAGGCGCTTTTAAATAAAATGATTATTATGTGTCTCTTCCAAATGCTCACGTGGAAAAATGCATCTTTCAAATCCACTGTGCAGGTGTAATCTCCCGGTCTCACAGACTGTATCACCTGTCTCAGCGTGAGCATTCTGAATTTGTAAGTTTTTATTCTTCTGTTCAGTGCTCTGAGATCCAGAATAGGTCTCAAGCTCTGGTCTCGTTTGGGCATGAGGAAATACTTGCTGTAGTGACCCGTGTGTATATTGTGTGTTGGGACAATATTTATCACTCCTTTCTGCAGCATTGTTGATATTTCCTCTCAAGACGTGTGCACGATCTAGGTTTATGTTTGACGGCAGCACCCCCGTGAACGGGGATGACCTCTTGTGGAACTGCAGCCGGAGGCCTTGACAGACTGTTGACATGACCCACGTGTTTGGATGACACGCCTCCCAAGCCTGAACGCGTGTGCTGAGCCTCTGGGGCATGTGTATGCTGGGTTTTCTGTGTGTCGTGGGTGCGGGAGGGGGAGCAGTTGCCCCCCCGCTTGGCCTTGGATGAGCTGACCTGTCCACCAGCGGTCGCTAGGAAGTCTGCCTGCTCCAGACAGACACCTGACATCCCGCTGAGGCTCATTGTCTTCTGACCTGACACCATGTGTTTCCCAAGGGAGGAGGGGTGATTGCCCTCTCCCTTCATCGTGACTGTTTTCATAAAAATTATGCTATGTTTTTTTAGTTTTTTTTTAGTCAAGAACCAGGGCAGTTTGTGCTTTTGGTGCTTTATTTTCGTGTTTTAAAGAACAAAGCATCTTATTTACACACACAGCAGAAACATTTAGTTTTGTACACACACGAATGTCACCAGCTTTCTGCTGCATTTCACGCATAAAGTCTGGGTTTGAAAGTCTTGGTTCCCGTACCACATGGGCGGACGAACCTTTAAAACTGTGAAGTGGTCCCGTTTCGTCAGGCCAACTTCTGCCTCCTGTCCGGGTTCGTCGAGGAAGTTCTCGGCGGAACCGCTTGGCGAGGAACGAACCTGTTCCTGGTCCAGGACTGGCCAGCCTGAGATGGTCCTGCTACGGGTCTCTGCCGATGCTCCCCGTCATAAGCTGTTTTTTTGCGGGGGACGGCGTGTGGCTGAGCGGTGTCGAGGCTGCATGGGCCTCCTCCCACTGGTGTCTCTGGGGGGTGCGAAAGCTTTTCTCGGCATCCCCTCATGAACGGCTTTGGCCTGTTTTCATCTTTGCTCCAGCCTGCTCTGGATACGCTCCAGAGCCCCTCCGAAGAGCCCCGTCGGTTCGATCGGGTGGTGGAGGAAGGGGAACCGCTGGTCCTACGACAGGTCCGTCAAAGTCAGCCACAGGTGGCGCTGGGCGATGACCACTTCAGCCATGCATCTCCCCTGAGCAATGGCCACTGTCCCCATCATCCGTAGGACGACGTCAGCCGCCTTGCGGGCTTCTTCCAGGATCTCTGCCGCAGCCTTTTTGTTCGTTGTTTGCTGGAGGTCCTACAGCTTCTCTGCCAAGTAGGCCTGCATCATGGCCAAAGCGTTCATGGTACGGACCGCGAGGCCCTGAGCCCGGTAGCATTTTTTGAGCTGGGAGGCCGAGGCGCAGCAGGCTTTGCTGGGCAGAGTTGGCTTTGCGCCCGACGTCCTGGGGGCCAAGTGAGCCGCCAGCGTGTCCTCCATCTGTGGGACGTTGGCGATTTTTGCTGCCTCCATCCCGACGACGTCGAGGAACTGGGAGAGTGGCAGAAGCATGTGAGCCCTGGGTTCAGCCCAGGTGCGAGTGAGCTCCGTCAGGAAATCAGGAAAAATCGGCATCCTGTCAGAGAGCTTTTAGAGAGCTTTTATTAACATTGCACCAGTTTTCACCAATACAGCGTGAATATGTACGCACAGTCATCCCGAAGATGGGTTGAGTGTGGAATCTGCTGCCTATTCAGAACACATGACATGTTCTTCAGCGCGGCCTCTCTCATCCGTATCGGGATGAAGGTCAAAGGTGTGAAAAAAGGAAAGTACCATGAGGGTCACAGCGTTGGTATTAAAAAAATGTATCACATTTTGTCTGCCAAGACACCGCATGACACAGTAAAAACTATACCAATAAGCACATTTAAGACAGTTACATGTTGCATGTTGAGACTGAGGCAGGGAGGTTTCTGTCCATGAGACATTCCAGATAGCGACAGTCTGACCAGCCGGCCTCCGATAACGCTCATAGAAAAGTTCTCCGGGGGGGGGGTAGCAGACAAGACAAGAGGAGCAGCTGTTTTGTCCACAGTAGAACACGTCTCAGGAGAAATTAGATATCCAGCCTTTTTCAAGGCTGTTTCCAAGGGAGTCAGATAAGAATGTCAAATATTTTCACTTCAGGCTCACATTGTAATTTCTGCAGCCTTCAGTCTGTAAGGGCGACTCTGTTCCAAATGATCCAATTCGGGACTTTTTCCACTGATCCAAGCTCTGACCTCAGATGTTGACCACAGCGTCCAGAGTCCCAATCCGACCTTCCGGATAAGCTCGCAAACAGCTGATTTCTCGAGGTCACCGCGCAGACCAGACGTCAGGTGCTCCAGGCATTAAGTCCTGCTGAAGTCTCCCTCTTTTGCGATAGGCCAGTGCTCCACAAACGCCAAAAAGCAAAGCGCTGCCATCGTAATCCAATATAATCCAGATTCTTCACCTCCACAGAGCATAGCACAGAGAGCGAGACGCACACCATCCACACCCACAGGAATCCATGGCGTATCCTCTTCGTCACTCTGTGAGGGTGGACTGGCTCCCCTTGTGCCGTTTCTTCTGTAGAAATCTTGTTCGTAGAATCGAATGCCCAAACCTCCAATCCATCTTAATTTGCGTTCGAGGTGCTTTGCTGAGGAGCTGCAGGCAGCAGGGGGGGGGGGGGAGGACGGGAGAGGAAAGGACTAGCGACTGCCTCCGTCGAGAGCCAGAACAGAAAAGACCTGTGCCTCATGGCCGACTGCTGTTTTGCGAAGAAATAATTCCCTGCCAACCTCGTTACCTGTTGTCGAGGTGGGGGTTCTGGCCAGCTGATCCGCAGCGTGTCCGCCGCTCGGCAACACAAGTCGAACAAGGCGGGGATGGAGACATCTGTCTCTGGCTTCTGGGAGAAGTCTTCTTCTTCCCCCTCGTCCTCGTTTTTAGCTTCGTCGTCTGAAATCTCACCCGAGGCTGTTAGCGAGAGCTCGTCTGCGCGTAACAGGCTTCTCGTGTCAAACTCGACGGTGGAGTCCCCGACAGGGGCCGCCATGTCCATACTGTCCCCCAAGTCAGCGTGGCTGCTGTCCTCCAGGTCCATGGCCTCGAGCTCCGGTGTGGGAGTGAGTGCCTCTGCAAGGTCTGGGTCCCGCGCCGCAGAGCCACCCATGGCCTTGACCATGATGTCCACTTGACGCTTCCTCACAGCCTCAAGCATCTGGCTGCAGTGAGGGCAGGACTCGCGGGGGATTCCAGCTCTGTCTTAGCGTGCAACATCCCCAGGCAGACGGGACAGGCGTTGTGGGTGTCTGTCGCCGAAAGGGAGTAGCCGCAACTGCTGGGGCAGGCTCGGGAGCTGGGGCTCGCTGGCCTGCTGGTCTTCTTAAAAAATTTTGATTTTCGCTTTCCCTTCTCTGGAGCCATGGCTGAGAAGGGTCAAGCTCGTTAGCTGTGCTAATGTGGTCCGGAGACGTCTTCTTCGTCGAGTCGCTTTTGCTGGCTAGCCTGCTGACTCTGTTAGCTAGGTAGCGATGTGACGCAGTTAGCGCCATCGAGCGAAGCAGCTGCAAAGAGAGAAGAAAAAACTCTAGGTTAAATAAAAGGCACTGGGCTAGCTTTCACTAGCCCAGCAGTACATATAGGAAATTTCTCTGTACGCTTATGTTACATCCACACCAAACAGCGTTTCAACTTCAAAAAAGCTCGTCACGCACGCAAGTGGACACACTGGACCCACAGTGGTGTCCAGACCAGAACACGAAGCTGCGGCGGTGTGGCGGCGGGGGGTGTGGGAGGAGCTTACCGGTATACCGAGTTCCTCACTGCACTCCGCCAGGCAAGGAGCTTTTTATTTCTGTCTCTGTAGAGCAGACTTGACTGGTCGTGAAGGACTTGTCGCGAACACACAGCTACAATGAGTTTCTCTTCCATAGTACACGACTTTGCGGGTTTTTTCTGTGTCCCACAAACAATACGTCACATAGTTGCGCAATACCCGTCCCCTCGTTTCCGCGTCACATAGGGACTCTCCCCCTCCTCCCCCTGACTCTCCCTGATGTTGACACACCAACCAATCAGGGAGAGTTGAACGGCGTTTGAACGTTTGAACGGCAAAATCTTCAGCATGTTCAAGGCGTGCTTTGGAGGCTGACGCGGGTTCACGTGCACGGAAAACACTTTCCAGCACGCTCAACACGCACGTGACGTGACGCCCGACGCCAAGACGCGCCTGGAGGCGCATCCCCCATTGACTTTGCATGTAAACTGGACGCTCCTGCAGTTGAAACACTGTTTGGTGTGGACGTACCATTAGTGTAGGGAGCGAGCTCACCTCCGGTCGAGCGATGTAGATACAGAGAGTCCCACAAAGTTCAGGTGTAAGCGAGGTGAAGGTCAAAAAGAGAAAGTTAGATGGGCGCATGCGTCTTTATACCAAGAGGGCGGGGCCTCTATGGTGACGCTGACGCCCACCTGCCGTAAAGGCGTGAATGTATTACTTCAGGTGAACCGCGCAGTCGCGCAATTCCCATTGTCAATGTGTTGCACTGAGTGCACTGACTGATAAGGGAACTGAGTTTTTTAATATGATGACTTACATTGTTCATGCACATACCATAAAGTCAGCACATCAGTTCAGGAACATATTCAATTACTTCATTTTTAATAGTCAGGTAGTCCCCGACTTACGAGCGAGTTCCGTCCCTAGGGGG
Source organism: Garcialebias charrua (assembly GCA_038048925.1). Lineage (NCBI taxonomy): Eukaryota > Metazoa > Chordata > Actinopteri > Cyprinodontiformes > Rivulidae > Garcialebias > Garcialebias charrua. The sequence goes on along the minus strand of JBBPBX010000948.1, from coordinate 27,306 downwards.
CACTCGTATGTCAAAAATTCGTAAGTAGGATCACCAAAAAAAAAAAAAAATGAATACATGTACAGTACTGTACAGTCACCAAGCACTTAGCCTATCCTAACAGTTTTTAAAGATGAAGGAGTGAGTTTAATTGTCTCCCTTTCACATAAAGGGAGCTAGCTCCCTTTATGGGAATGGAGCCTGCATGGAGGAGGGAGACAATTCCACTCACTCCTTCATCTTTAAAAACTGTGTTAGGATAGGCTAAGTGCTTGGTGACTGTACAGTACTGTACATTTATCTATTTATTAAAAATGTACTGTACAGTATATATATTTATTATTTTTTTTTATAAAAAGTCAGTTGAATTGTCTCCCTCCTCCCCAGCAGGCTCCATTCACATAAAGGGAGCTAGCTCCCTTTATGTGAAAGGGAGACAACTCAACTCACTACTACATCTTTAAAAACTGTGTTAGGATAGGCTAAGTGCTTGGTGACTGTACAGTACTGTACATGTATTCATTTATTTAAAAAATATATATATATATTTTTTTATGAGATGCATATTCGTAAGTCCGGGACCTCGTAAGTAAGAGCGCTCGTAAATCGGGGACTACCTGTACTTTGTATCTGCTTCCGTTGTAATCTTTTTCAGTTCAATCTGGGAATTTTTTTAATTTCCCTTTTATATCCACTAGAGCTTTTCTAACCCTTCTTGTCGGTTACCTTTTTTTAGAAATAGAGCAAAATACCAACATACATCACTTCAGAGGAAGGGGTCCTCATCCCAAAATGAGGCACTGAAATAGTAAATGCAAATCCACTAAAATGGTTCCTCCTCCTGAGTACGATCCAGCAGGGATGACAACATAAACAATGGTGCAGTTAGTTGTTCAAACCAGCTGCACGGAGCTATTGTTAGGATTAGTGGGGTAATCTCAGGGCTGGAAACGCTCTGAGTGGAGACACCTGATCACAGACAGTGGATAAGTACTTGTTCCTCTTTTATTCCGCACTATAACTGCGAGCAGCAATCGTCAATGTTTCATTTATTTTATGTTGTATTGTCCCACATCTGTGCATTATTTTAAACACTCGGTTAAAACTTTGGTTTAATTATGTCTTTTCAGAGTAAGATTGTGACCAAAAATCAGAGAACAAAGTGCAAGAATTTGAAAACAGAAACAATTTAGGGGAAAAAATAAAATAAAAAAGAAAGAAAGGGAAATAGACAAAAAGAATTAAGAAGCACGAGCTGCATTTGTCTGGATGGGCATGCCTGCAGAGCTTGGCAGGAGTCTTGACTCTGACAGCAGCTGCGGCCTCAGTTTTATATCTTAAGGTGGTGCCTTGACTCCACACCAGTTCCTTCCTCCTTCTCCTTTCAATCAGAGGGGACCATAAATTATTGTCAGCTGTAATCACAGCTGTCCATTGTGGGCCTGCTGAGGGCTCCCAGCCTGTCCTGGTGCATCACGTCACACTGAGCGGTGGCACTTCTGACATGGGCAGTAAGATGGACCTGCAAGCAGGTCGAGACACTTCACAAAAGTTGAGAAGAAGCTGCCAAAAAATATCAGAAGCAGGTGGAAACAAACCGCAGGGTTAAAGCAATCAATTTGTGTTTTAAGGGACAGTTCATGTAGAAATGACAACTTTCATCATGATGCAACAGGATTAGTTCATGAAAATGTCCACATGGTTTGACTGCTCTACAAACACCTGTCACAATTAAATTGTCATAAATGAGATGTCTAACATGCATAAATTCTTTTAATTATCCTAAATGGTTACAAAAACAATGTGTGTTCACTTCTGTGATTTAATTCCATTTAAATCTTGACCAAAATAATAAAAAACCTATTGAAGTTTCACTTCATGCTTTTTGTAGCTCTTTTCCCTGAAGTTACAAAATACACAAAGTGGGTTTCCCCTCTTTCTCCTGTGCACAACATTCATCTGGTTCCTTTTGGCAAGCTGCATGCGTAGTTGTGGTACAGTGTGTGTGTGTTTTCACGACAGCGCTGTTATTTTCCCGTGAAAACTCACAGCATGCGGTGGCACACCAACCCCTGGCAAGACATCGCTGTCAGACCTGATCAGCAGGGAGCAGCCTTCCATTTCAATTAGCTTTGCCTGTCCAAGAGCAGGGCCAGGAGCACCGGCGCACAGCCACACAGGCGCCCGGCTGAAGGAACAGCAAGGAGAACAGGTGGGACAAGTGCAGAGCGCTGCAGAAGTAAGCCCCAAAACTCCAAGCAGGGACTGAAATACCCTCCACTGCTGTGCAGTAAAGTCCCTCTGCAGCAGAAAAGGCCCTGGCATCACACGTCACAGTAAACAGAGGCAGGCTCTATGGAAACGCGACCATTTGGCACTAAAGCGCGGGATGAGATATGGCACCAGTGAGGCAGATAATTCCCTGAATAACTATCACCGCCGCATGTACTTGTACAGCGATGAAAAGTCAGAGTTTATGTGTGTGTACAAGAAGTGGGGGAGAAAACCCATATATAGTTACTTTGGAAACAACACACTACAGTTTATATGTCACTAATCAAGAGACAAATTAGAGTCAGTTTGGAGAACCTATACGGTGGTGCTGAAGGGGCTCGAGGAGCGCTGGGAGTGAAAAAAGTGTGGCAGCTACGCCTCGAGGCTGTTTGTTACAAATGCCACATCCAGGTGGGATTTGCAGCGTTGCACCCAAGCCAGCATCCTTCTCTCAGTGGAGAGGGCCCGACGTGGAGGATGGTAAACACGAGCAGCTGTAACACCAGCACAAGCTGCGTGCATGTGCTTGATTAAGGGATTTCATGTGTTGAAACGGCTGCAAGGAAGTAATGTTTCAATAACCTATTTCAGTACGTGATAACTCTCGGCTTTCAGAGAACTTTTAGCAGATTCTGTTCATGAGCAGCAACATATGCTTAAAGTTCAAACCACCGAAAACGTTAAGCTCACAGCTTGTATCAAAGTACCATTCTAAACACTTTGTACTTTTATGTGTTGACATTCACAGGGTGAAGTCAGAAAACGACATGTGTGGTGCACACCTTTGATTTTCTAATCTAGACTTGGCCTAACAAAGATAAATATGCCTTGCTCTGTTTAGCATCACATGCTGAAAGGGCCATTGTTGTAGGTTATATATAGCCTATAAAAATCATATTCATATATATATAATATATATATACACATAAATTATATATAAGTATAATTACAACTTTGAACAAATTAATAAAGCACATCCAAT
>JBBPBX010000948.1:13137-24013 GCA_038048925.1 Garcialebias charrua | reverse complement strand
AGACTAAAACATAAAAATAAATGTCACATTTTTGTCATCTGTGTATGTTTCCCATACTTGACAGACGAAATTGGCCTCTGCATTTAACCCAACCACCACCAGGTGGTGCAGTGAGCAGCCGTGGTCAGCGCCCGGGGAGCTGGGGAAAATAGATGTGCACTCATAGACACCCCAAGGTGTGCCGTGGCCAGGGTTCGAACCTGGGTCCTTCGAATCCCAAGTCTGATTCCCTAGCCACTACACCATCTTGGCCCCATGTCTCTCATGTTGCTTTTTAACTAATTTGATGATGCTAATACAGATAGAACCTTGCCAAAATGTAATTGCCTAAAAATCTGAGGTTTTCTGTCAAACAGTTGTTATCTTTTTGACTCAAATGGCCTAAAGCCACAACAGCAGAACAAGAACATAGCAGTAAAACCTGTTGTTGGGTTAATGATGTGCAAATACTTATGCACACATTAACTTATACTACCGGTACAGTACTTGAATGCAGTTATCAAAGTGACAAAAAAGAAAAAGACAGTTAAAATAAGTACAATTATTGTGGTCACCTCTCGAGTTCATTCAACCTTTATTTAGACAGGTTAATCCCATTTAGCCTGGAGGACTCATTTACAAGAGAGACCTGATTTCAACAAAGAATGATGACAACATTGGACAACAATGACAACAATAGACAATCCTAAAAAAGGCATACCATTTTTCTTTTTCAAATTAAAATAAAATGGCAAAAAAGTAGCAAAAACAGCTAGATTGTAAGGCGAACATAGAAAACTAAAAACAGGAACATGTCTGCATTGGTCATTGCCAGGAATTCAACAGATGTTTAAAGCCATTTAGAGAGGTCAAGGTCGAGAGCTTCAGATATTTTTTTGCAAAATATTCCAGGAAACAGGAGTGGAGTCGAAGAAGGCCCTTTTGCTAAGTTCAGACCGCACTGAGGGGACACTGCAGGTAATCATGTCTTGAGAGCGCACGCTGTAGCTGCACTCACGCAAAGACATGTAGGATGAGATGTATGAAGGCAGCAGACCAAGAAGAGATTTAAAGAGGATAATGCACCAGTTTGAGAGTCTGTGAGGTTAATGATGTCCAGTTTACCAGTGAATACAGGGTGCAGTGGTGGGTACGATAATCACAGCCAGTTATGAATCAGTGCACCATGATAGACAGCATTCAACATCTGCAGGGTGCTTGTAGCGTTCATGTAAATAATGTCATCGTAATCAATGGAGGGAAGGAAAGTCACAGATACAAGGCGGTTCCTAGCATTCAGAGTTAGACCGGATCTATTTCAGTTTCTATTTCTATTTCAGTTGTTTGTAATCGTCCAAACCCAGGTGTAACGTCTCGTTAATTTCATAAATGCACTGAAGAAAATGTATAATGATTTTATCTGTTCTGAACATGGTGGTCCTCATGAGTGTTACGGTAGTTTTGTGTTTCATGCCACCAAGACTCCATCACGGTTGTTGTCTTTAAACATTTGCTTTATTTTTGGTGTAAATACAGATCTATTTACAGAAGAGGAGGCAATTCAGTCATTCCTTTCTAATAAGCCAAAAACACAGACACAATTGTGTGATTTTTAGGTATAGGGATGACTTTATCCTTCACTTTTTTATTTTATTTTTAAGTACACTGGAATCAAAACCACGGTTCACTTTCAAGCAATGCCAACTTCTGTAAACCTGCTGCTCTTCTGCAGCCCTGGTCCCATATGCATCCTGTTCAGTCCATATGTAACTGAGGATGTGACTATCTCTTTGTTCTTTTGCCATTTAAACAAACAAACAAAAAAATCTGTTTTAGTTTTGGTACATTATTTATGTAACCTGAATTTGACCCAACTTACAGTCATGGTTAAAATAAAAGACACACTTTTTCAAATTTCAAAGTTTTATGTACCAGAATGTGATCAAAGAAGAGATTGCAAAATGATTTTTGCTCTAAAATTAGATGCAACAGCAGATAATCACATTATACTTTTGTCATGTTCATAATAAGATAAAACAAAAACTTGATGTAGCATACAACTTTAACAGTAGCTTGAAACATCCAGTTGCTGTGTGATCTTATCAGCCTCCCTGTTTATTGTGGAGGGGTCCAGTGAGGTCACATTAAAGGACTTCAGTCAGGATGAGACGAGCACCGAAGTGAACAAGCTAGATTGTCTTGAACAATCCAAACACTTAAATACCAAATGTTTTAAGGTTGTGGCGATAGTACCTTTATTATTTTAAATGACTCAACTGCTTGAACAGGCTGACACGTAGACTCATCAAGCATGGCAAAGACTTTTTTGAGGGTGAAGTTGCAGAGATTTATTTATTTTTAATCTCTGAGGTTATTTGATTTTCCATCATAGAATGAAGTTCTCCAGATTGTTTGAAAATGACATTTTGGTGATGGCCACATTCATGGGTAGCCAGTTTTGCTTCTGTCTCTTTTCGGCATTGCATTCGGTGCAGACCTGAAAATTTTTAACACTTCAGCTTTAATGAAAGTGCTCAGACCTGCTGATGAACATTTAATCAAATATAGTTGATCATCAGCACTTGGATGCCACTTAGACCCAACGTTTATAAAGTTAAAGACAGTAGTTACTTAACTTTTAAGACTCTTCCTCTGTACAGTACTTTTGGTTATTTTTGTGAGTATTTTGTAAGTTCTGGATGTTTTCTTTCCATCTTTCATGGATTTTATTCTGAAAGACTATTTTTTTTACCATCACTGTTTGATTTAACTTTGACTGTTGAGAACAAGAAAAAATGTATACTTAAGACCACTGCGGTAGAATGAAAAACAAAAAACTCAGTAGGTAAAAAGGTATTTATCAAAAGTCGAATCATCTCTGTTCATGACAAATTTTCCAATATTAAATCTATTTTCTATGGGTAGAAGGTGGAAAGCATTGCAGTTTAAATTTAAACACCAAACCTACTGGAAACTAAAGACAGAAAAAAACTTTGCAAGAAGATGAACATGCAAGACTTTTGGAAAGAAGGAACACTTAAAGAGAGAAGCGCAGCACCCTGTAGATCATGGGCCCCTTTGGTGAGCGTTGTTGTCAGAGCCGGAGATAAACTGCAGCTCCTGGGAGTGCCCCAGATCTGACAGAAAGCTCCCCCTCCATCAGTCACGTCATCTGAGTCAGTGAAGGAGCCTGTGCCCTGCTCGCGGTCACACTAACCAGGAGACACAAGCTGTTCCTCTCCAGGTGCTCATTAATGCACTTGTCCTTGATACCTCCACTGTACAACAACGCAAAGACAAACACACGCCTGCCGTGTTCTAATTACACCGTTGTGTGCAAAAACACTCACAAGGATGTGCATCATACATTTCACTAAGAGACTTGTAAATGTCAAACAACGGCTGACATTCCTTTGCTTCCCCCTCCTGCTGTTTTTAGTCTTTTTCACTTTTTTCCCCTTGCTTGTTGGGATAGGACGTTGTAAAGCAGGAAATGTAAAGGCGGTTGAAGCCTTTGAAGTAGGGGACGTTGGAGACAGCTGATAGTAGAGGCAGCACTGCAGTGGAGCGCCAGGCTGGGAAAAATTCATCAAGCCGCCTCAGCAATTAGCATATGGGCCTAATTATCATATGAAACCAAGCCTCCATACCAGCCCTGGCCTCCAATGTGACTTTCTATCCATCTACATTATCACCCATCTGGCTGAAAAATGGTGAGCACGGACGACCCTGGTATTGTCTTACACCTCTCTCTCTCCAAGGCCTGCTTGAATAACTACTATGACTCCAATGTTCCGTTTTTCCATTATGCAGTTAAGCCAGACAGTTAATTACCCAGTAACAGGGAGGCCAGGTCTCTATGCTGGCTACAATAACGATATGCTTTACTGGGCAAGGAATGAAGAGGGCCAGCCCATAGGGAACCAGGCTGATGTCAGGCAATCTTTCAAAAAAAAAAAAAAAAAAAGACCCAGGCAATTAGATGCACCACTGCTACCAGGGATGATTCGTGTTATTGAAGATACCGGCTAGCTTCTCTAATGGGGGTATTTAGGGCAATTATGACAAAGATGTCAGGGCGACCTCCCTGTGACTGTTCCTTTTACGAGAGGTGCCTCTGAGTGCAAGATCACAGAGCAGAAATAAGACTAAAGACGAGGCCAGTCCCGTGCGGAAGCCTTGCCACTAGCAGAGCAGCACTTAAGACTCAAGCCTCACGTGAAAGTTACTGTCCAGAGGTGCTAAATGAGCTAATCCGCCATCAGAGTCGCATTTTATGGGAATTTCAGAGCCTATAATGATAGTCTCAGGAAAATAAACACGTCTGTGTTCAGTTAAAAGGGGTAAAGCCCCCCTGATTTGTTTCCATTTGGCATTATATCCATTTAGCACATTTGGCTCGGGAGACATGAAGGACTGTTATTATTTAATGGACCAGGGAAGATGACTATCTGAAAGGTAGCAGAGGCCCACAAAGGGGGCTTTGAGGTGGCTACTGTAATACACTCTGAATTGTTTCCGCATTTACCTTAGCCCTCACCTTTTCCACTAGTGGCGTCCGTCACCTCACATCAAAGTCACAGCTCAAGGACATAAGAGCCACTGGTCATCACGCACGCTTGAATCCAGCCAGTCCATTCTCCGCGTTAGCATATGCCATCCACATGGCTGGCATGGCACTAAACACACGCAGAACAATGTTTGAAGTAGGTTCAAAGAAGCAAAAGCAGAAGAAAAGAGCAACGTGGAAACAGTATGTATCCTCTTATTTAAAACAGCCAAACAGCTGGTTATGTTCTTATAAAGTGCACAGTATGCCGCCGTCATTGTTTTTAAACCATGACTGTGGATCATATAAATTTGCTCTGTGCAGTATAACCTGCAGGATGAACATTAGACAGTCAGGAAACAGCTACTTCGCTGTCCAGATGAAAAATAGCTGTAAAGTAAAACCTTCTTTTTAAGCAAATACTTATTTTGGTTCAACTTTATCCATTTATACAACCATCTATTGTAATAGAACTGATGTGTTACAGAAAGGATAGCTATAACAAAAACTACATTTACAATTTTTGACCACGCTGGTGGCGTAGCTTCAGGCACATCACTGCTACAGTATATTCAGTGTTACTGTCCCATAAGGCCTCATGCAGATCGTTATGTTCCTTCAGGAATTTCACCTGCTTACTTTGGCGGTCCCTTAAATTAAACTAACATTTGTTGTGCCTTTAAAATTTGATGATTCTACTTGAGTCCAAATTTACTGGCAGTCCAACACATTTAGAAAACTATTGGAATAAATGTCATAACTTGGATTGCTAGGTGTTTTTACATCAAGAATCAAGATTCAAGATCTTCCTCCCATTCGGCTTTTGGAAACTCTAGGAACCACAAGTAAACCTGCAGTCTGAGAGCGAAGTGCTCTGTTAGGAAAATATGGAACATTAAGATCTGTAATGTAAGATGGAGCTAGGTTGTTGAGAATTTTGTAGGTTAGAAGTAAGATTTTGAATTCAATTCAATTCTATTCGTCAAATGCATGCTCATCTTTTGTAAACATTCATGTTTGTGTTTATGTTTCTGCTCTAAAGGCTTAGTGTTGGTTTCTGCAACTGTTTCAATGAAAGGTGACTGAAAATAAAAGTTGCTGGGTGTAAATCCAGTTCTCTGACTTTGGAGCTAACAGCTGCTAAACATCAGCCTTTTATCCCTATAATAATAATAATAATTTATAATAATTAAAACTTTCTGAGTAAACTTGCTTTTGTTACAGTTTGTTGCCTTTTGCATTTGTGTACGGGGAGAATGAGTTGACCAGTTCAGTGTGTAATTATGTGCCAAGTTTGTTTCAGTTTGAAGTAAAGTTACACATCTGAGGAGCTTCATGCAAGACCAGAGGACATCATGTACAAGATTCATTTTTATAAACAATAAAAGCAAAATTAGCTGCAACTTGAAAGCCATTCAATGATTTTCATGCTTAAAAGCTTTTAATATTTTTGCCTTGACATTTGTATGTCCTCACTAACCAACCACAATGCATCCAGGTAAGCCCGAGACTTACAAGTGACAAATATTACATTTTATAACTCGTTTGCGTTCTCTTAAAAGAACCATCTAAAGAAAATATGAGCAGTTCACTTTTAAATGGGGCCTTAGTATTTACAACAAAAAAAAAAACATTTATTTGTCACGCGGTTGTGCTTTGGAATGGGTAAGACATTAAAAAGATCTCGAGTTAAAGCAGAAGATAAAAATGATTGAACTTTTATTAAAACGGACAGCATGCGACGTCTGTAATTTCAACCCAGAGAAAAACAAAGGAATCACAAACAGGTGGTGCTGAACAAAAGTCAACAGGAATGAAACTCAGGAATAACAGGAAATAGAAACAACAAGGATCAGACAGAGCAGGAAGGGAAACAGCTAAAACAATGCAGGTGGTGGAATTAGCAAAGCATGAAGCAAAACGTCGACTGACCGAACAAAAACCAGCTGAAACAAAGCAGGAAATAAACTGAGGATGTACAAGAATGCAGAACACAGAGCAGAAGCAAAAGACCCAAAGCAAGATGATCTCAACAGAACCAAACACAGTGTCACAAAATCCTATGAAGCAAAGCTGAGAGATGAATAAAAATAAATCAGAACACAAAAATCCAACAAGATCATGATGTCCTCCCAAAGCCTCATTCTTCTTGTCTCCTCGTTCACTTCCAGAAGTAGTTCTTCTCACACCGGCTCATGTTCATTATGTCAACAAAATGTTACCAATGCGCTCCTGGGTTATGTGTAAATGGGCACGGGGGCTTTTCAGGAAAAAATAAGCGATCAATCAGGTCAGGTTTGCCCTTCTGGAGGTACAACTCCCCCCATCCTAACCAGCCATCCGTCATGCACCGTGTCTCCTTTATTTTCTCACTTTTTCTCTTTCAACAGTAAACACAATGACCAGGGCCGGCCCAAGCCTCCATGGGGCCCTAAGAGAAATTTGGTTTGGGGCCCTCTATTTCTGCTAATAAAGTGGATTACTGCGATCAAGAGTCAGATGATCAGATTATTCACCTTCCTAACAAACTCATTGCAACTCTGACAGCCCTGTTTACATCATCCTATATGTATATTTTGTTTATTATCGTTGGTTCCAAATAACTGCAGCAGTAATGTTCAAAATAATTTGTAGTCCAAGATCAACAACAAACAGCAGATACAAAAAAATTAGATGCATAAGAACAAATTGTGCAAAAACAAACAAAATAAAATAAAAAAAAAATATCAAGGAAATAAATAATATAAATCAACAATTACGTGAAACCACGTAAAATTTAGGGATGCACCGATTCACTTTTTTTTTAACTTCCGATCCGATCCCGATACTTAATTCTGAATATTGGCCGGTACCAATCCAGTTCCAATATCATCATCATGACGGATTTGATGTGAGGTTGTAATAATCTCCTCTCAAGTACAATTTGTACACATATATATGCATGCATGTCCAAAAAGAACACTTGAGGTAAGTTTTATTAATGTTGGATAAGTTTCAAAGTTAGAATTAAAGTCTGCTAACACAAAATGTGTTTTATTTTATTCCTAGCTTTAAAGTGGATATTAAAGTGATTAAGTTGATTGTTTGATTAAAGTTGTTTTATATATTATTTTAAATAAGGGGGTGATTTAAGATTTTATTTTCTTCTTTCTGCACTCTTTTAATTCAGTGTTTTATTTTTGATGATTTTGTTTTATTTTGTCTCTTTTAAATGAATGAATAAATGAATTAAATAAAATATTAAATAGCATCGGCTAAGTTCATGGCATAAACCAACACAGACATGTTCCTGTTTTTAGTATTTTACATCGCTTTATAATGTAGCTGTTTATGTTTCTTTTTTTAATACAGATTTCTTGTCATTTTAAATGTATATGCTTTTTTATGATTGTCTACTGCTGTACTGATAAATATCTCCTGGAGGGTAAACTATATCTTGGCTCCGAGTAACAAGCTGTGAAATCCTTCATTTTCTACAACTGATAGCTGTTGGTCATAATTACAATGAAGTTTAGCAACTTCTCGGTAAACATTCGAGCACCGTAGCTTCAGCGGTGTGTTTTTCTTGTTCAATACAGGGTGGGCAGCCCGATTTCAGTCAGTCGCTCTCAGCCTGTCCCTCCTCCGAGACGGGCAGACAGAGCGGGTCAGACTGGACGTGGCTGGTCGGGATGCCTGTGTTTTGGTTCAGCGAGAGGAACAGACCGCTGAAGCCCCGGAGCTCGAATGTCCAACGTAAAACTAACTTGACCGCAGTTTAATGTGGCGCTATGGCTCTGCAGACATTGCACGTTGCTGCCTTGCAGTGTTTAGTGTAAAATACTTCCACACAGCGGACATGTTACGATGAAAAGTTGGCTAACTGTTAGCTACAGTGCTGCTCACTCAGTCCGCACGTTGTAGCTGTCTGCAAACTATGAACTGGATTTCCTGAATGTGAGGTGGGTCTTATTACTCTGGGTTTATGAGACACACCTCCGTTCAGGAAATCCATTCCATAGTTTGAAGCCAATGTGCATCATGGATCGTAAATATCAGCAGGTTGGATTGGAAAATCTGATACGTAAATTATGCTGGTATCGGATGCCGATACCGATACCAGATCGGCCCCATCCCTAGTAAAATTATTTTAAAAAATTAATTTAAAGTTAAATAATTACTTCTTAAAATTAAGTATGCAACAATTTACAAAAGCTGAACTTAAAATATTAAATAGAATTACTGTATATAGAAATCTTTACTAAAAAAATAAAAAAATAAAATCCACTTAGGTGGCTCCCTAGTGGCCCCAAGCAACCATTTAGTTTGCTTATGCCTTGGGCTGACCCTGACAATGACCTATTGCTTTTAAGGCCTAATGTTGCCTTTATTGTGTCTCTTGATAAGTCAAAAGTCTATCAACAGTGTCCATGACAAGAGCTGAAATATCACCGTAAAGATTCTGGTGGCCAAAAACCACTGAAATGAACAAATAAAAGCTACATTTTAAATAGAAATAATATTTTTATATCTCTTTATGGCTTATTTTTGAGACGACAGTGTGTTGGTAGAGCTGCTGCCTCTCACCGAGAAGGTTGCCAGATCAAATCCCAGGCAGGGGGGGCTTTCTGGGTGCAGTTTGCATGTTCTCTCCATTCATGCGTGGGTTTTCTGCAGGTACTCCAGTTTCCTCCCACAGAATAAAAACATGCATGTTAGGCTGACTGGTAACTCTAATTGTCCCTATGTGCAGTTTGCATGTTCTCTCCATTCATGCGTGGGTTTTCTGCAGGTACTCCAGTTTCCTCCCACAGAATAAAAACATGCATGTTAGGCTGACTGGTAACTCTAATTGTCCCTATGTGAGTGATAGAGAGAATGGTTGTTTGTCTTCTTCTTTTCCAGGTCACGGGGGTCACTGGCGCCCACATCCAGCAGTCCCTGTGCAAGAGGTGGGGGACGCCCTGAACAGGTCTCCAGTCCATCACAGGGACACATAGAGACAAAACTTGCCTGACTGATTCAGTCTCAGTGGAGGGATGTGTTTTTTCTTAATTTAAATGAGCTCCTCTGACCTGGACACAGGACCAGAATGACCCAGTGTGCCTGCATGAACCCTTGATGAGGTGATGGATGTCTGCTTGACAGAATGATTTTCTGTGGTGTAATGGAGGAGGTCCACTGTGACCCATCCACCTTCACATATACAACACATCATAACATCATATGAATCATTGTGATGCTGCTATGAGGACGTGTAGGTGTACTGAAAGAGAGAATATTTGTATGTGTAGTACACACTGTGTATCAGTGTGTTTGTGTAACTCAGGTACGAGTGACAACTCGTTTCGTTGACTGGATCAAATACACAACAGGAGTGAAAATGTTCACTTTTGCTGCATTGACTCCACATCTTTTTCTTCTTTTTTTCTTCTTCTTTGTTTAGGGGGTAGGGTTGCTTGTACTTCATTTGCCAGATGGATACCAAAGAAGGACCGCCATCCTTCCTTGAAGATTTCTGTAAGGTTTGAATTTCAGAAGAATCAAGCTAATTAGAAGGTCATTTAAAGGGCACCTGGCTCAGGCTTAACAACAAATGCAAAGATGTTCACACTGCTGCGAGGTGCAGGCGCTCCTCTCCCTGGTGCTCTTCATCAATCTCTTCTACTCAACGAGGGCTTCTTCTGACCCACATAAAAGCAGTTGCATGTGTGTGTGTGTGTGTGTGGTGTGTGTGTGTGGGTGGGGGGGGGTACACTTCTGATGCTGCCGCATCACAAAACTGAGCTCACCTGCACCAGTCAGCAGAGGTGGAAGAGGTCAGAGGGCAACAATAAAACATTTAGCCTCTCACTCACAAAGTCAAAGATAAGCAACAAAATCTTTTTGAGACCTCTGTCTTAAGTAAACCATTCACAGATGCTTAGTGTGAGATGTGATATGCCTATAGTCATACTACTGTTTACATTCACTGTTTACATTTATTGTTTACATTTATTACTACTGTTTACATTTATTACTACTGTTTACATTTACACTACTTTTATATCTACACCACTGCTGATACATATACAGTATTCTCTGACCAGCCTTATTTAAGGATGCCCAATGTGCCTTACTGCATATGCCACTTTTGCCTCTATACCAACATCAACTACTACCTCATACATATACTGTGTACATTAACTCATATGCTGCTTTGCCACTCTTTGCAAATGTCAATGCTAGAACCTTCAGTTTATTTTATAGATATACTTTTTATACTTTTTTTATACTACTATGCAAAAACTCAGGACAGTATTACACTTTTATTATTTCATTTTATGCTTATGTTCATTAAATGTTTAGTGTTTTAGTTTTAGTGTTGGT
>JBBPBX010000947.1:73151-113330 GCA_038048925.1 Garcialebias charrua | reverse complement strand
TCGAATTAGCATAGAGTTAGCATTAGATTTTGCACTGTGCTTTTCGTAAATTATAGCTTCAAAACCACTTTCACCACAACCATTTCAACCAAAAAATAAATAAATTATATTGTTGTCCTTACTTCTGAAGCCAATCCTGTGTTCGTTCAGGTCGCTGTGTCGTTGTAATCCTCCTGACAAATAACGGAGTTGGTCGTGACGCTTCTGTTGGTGAAATCCTGCCTTTTCAACCGGACAAACCTCACCCAATCTCTGAAAGCTGGGTTTTTTGGTGCAGGAAATCGATGGACATGATGTCCAGACAAACTGGAGTTCGAACAACCCCCGCACACACAAATATTAACCATTATTGGACCTCTTTCGCTTCAATACAATTCAATACAATACAACAACTTCCGACTACGTCGCCTCCTCCTTCTACGTCATGTGTCACGTGACTCCAAAACCGCACATTTTTTTTAGGCTCAGCGTTTTCCTCCTGAATTGCAGCTGTAAGCTCTTGCTATTAATTTGGAAAGCAGGGACTATTATCAAAATTACTGTATTACCTCTAAATATTATTTTTCTGCCCAAAAAAACTAACATGAAACATGTACTTTAAGTTCTATTTCACCTAATCTCTCAAACTCTGCCAAATGTAAAACATACAGGATTATAATAATAATAATAATTAATTCAATTTATAACGCACTTTTCATTACTGAAAATCTCAAAGTGCTACACATATATTGAATGCTACACACATTCATAAACCGGTGGCGGCAGACTACCATGCAAGGTGCTTTCCAGTCCTACCGGGAGCAACTCAGGGTTAAGTGTCTTGCCCAAGGACACAACGACACATGGTGCGGGTCCCGGGAGTCGAACCGCCAACTTTCCGATCGGGAGACGACTGCCCTTACCACTATGCCATGGCCGCCCACTCAAGATTAAAACATAATCCTGTCTGTTTGCCAGTAGGACTGTTAGCAAACAGAAACTTTAAATGTGCACTGCTCTAAAATAAATATATACTGTATTTATGCAGTGCTGATAGGGTGGCACTGTGCGATCTTACAAACCCAAGAGTTTGTAGCAGCAGATTATGAAAGACAAAAATGTTTTGAACTCCATGTTTATCTGCCTCACGAGTACCGGTAACATAGTTTCTTTGCTGACATTTCTCAGTCTGCTCATTCAGTCTGTATTATAACTTTCTATATTACTCTATACAAATGGTTTACTGTCTGTTAAATGATGATAATATTCTTTTCTGTCAGTGTTTTAAAATGATCATAGGAGCTCAGATTGAAAAATATTTCCTGTACGAGCTGCTGTTACTCTCCTCAAACTTCTGTGTTCAGAACACAAACTCACACCACATGTTAAAACACACAGACGCACAAAAGTGTCCCTTCTTGCCCTTGCCCCACATCGCTTTTAGGCCAATTCCTCCCATTTGCTTCGTGAAGAGGAGAGAAGGAAGGAGGCAAGGGGGAGGAATGAGCGAGAGAGGAAGCTGACGGAGATCTCAGGCGGTAGCAGAGTCACAGTGCTGTGCCTGTCACTGCCTCTCCCTGATTCATTGTGACCGAAACAGAGAGAGAGATTGAAACAACAAGAAAAGGAGGCAGAGGAAAATTCAAATGGGAGCGTTTAGAAACCAGAAGGACAAAACAAATACAAACGCAGCAGGGAGACTTTAACCATAGCACTACAGTAATCATGGAAGTTGGTGATGATGGGAATGGTAAGTCTGTGTCTGTGTCTGTCTGTTTAATCTCATCTGGCTGAGGATTTTGGCACCGAAACAAAAGCTTGTCAGCATATGGTTTTAGGCTAAAATCAGCTTAAACTCAAAGTACTTTCACTCGGGTGCTGTGGCCCAGATGAGCCACATCATCATGTGGGGGAGAGAAATGGGGTGTCCTAAATGTCTCCATCATAATGCATTGGATTCATTGAGTCTGCATAGATCTAAGAGTTTGTGTTTTCTATTTTCTTTGTGAAACTTATAAGAAGGATGTGAGAAATATCACAGGGATTGTGTTGTTTTACATCGTCGCTCAAAGTCTGACTTGAATTTGCTCACGATTACATGTTATGAGCTGCACCTCAGCAACAAGGTTGTTCTGAGTAAGAACACAGCCAGGATTCACTCATATTTTAGACTTTGTTTTTAGATAAGTGAATGCTTTTTATATTTCCAAATTTATAATTTTTTAATAATAAAATAAAGGTAATTTTATTACCGTATTTTTTGCCCTATCGTGTTTTTTTGTTGCATAATTTGCATGCCCTGCGACTTATTGCCCAAAGCAATGTATTTATGAATTTTGTCCCATATTTATAAACCAGGCAAAAACTCTGGCGTGGGAGGAGTTCGGAGAGGCCATGGAGAATGACTTCCTTACGGCTTCGAGGCGATTCTGGTCCACCATCCGGCATCTCAGGGGGGGAAAGAGGTACGCGACCAACACCATTTATGGTGGGGGTGGCGTGCTGCTGACCTCAACTCGGGATGTTGTGAGTCGGTGGGCGGAATACTTCGAAGACCTCCTCAATCCTACTGGCACGTCTTCCACTGAGGAAGCGGAGCCTGGGGACTTTGGGTCGGGTTCTCCAATCTCTGGTGCTGAGGTCGCCGAGGTGGTTAAAAAGCTCCGCGGTGGCAGGGCTCCGGGGGTGGATGAGATTCGCCCTGAGTTCCTTAGGGCTCTGGATGTTGTGGGGTTGTGTTGGCTTACGCGACTCTGCAATATCGCGTGGACATCGGGGGCAGTTCCCTTGGATTGGCAGACTGGGGTGGTGGTTCCCCTATTCAAAAAGGGGGACCGTAGGGTGTGTTCCAACTATAGGGGGATCACACTCTTAAGCCTCCCTGGTAAGGTCTATTCAGGGGTTCTGGAGAGGAGGGTCCGTCGGATAGTCGAACCTCGGATTCAGGAGGAGCAGTGTGGTTTTTGTCCTGGTCGTGGAACACTAGACCAGCTCTNCAGCAGGGTCCTGGAGGGTGCGTGGGAGTTTGCCCAACCAGTTTACATGTGCTTTGTGGACTTGGAGAAGGCATTCGACCGCGTCCCTCGGGGGGTTCTGTGGGGGGTACTCCGGGAGTATGGGGTACCAGGCCCTTTGATAAGGGCTGTTAGGTCCCTGTACGACCGGTGTCAGAGCTTGGTCCGCATTGCCGGCAGTAAGTCAGGCTCGTTTCCGGTGAGAGTTGGACTCCGCCAAGGTTGCCCTTTGTCACCGATTCTGTTCATAACTTTTATGGACAGAATTTCTAGGCGCAGCCAAGGTGTTGAGAGGATCCGTTTTGGTGACCTTAGAATCGCTTCTCTGTTTTTTGCAGATGATGTGGTCCTACTGGCTTCATCAGTTCGTGATTTACAACTTTCACTGGAGCGGTTTGCAGCCGAGTGTGATGCGGCCGGGATGAGGATCAGTTCCTCCAAATCCGAGGCCATGGTCTTGAGCCGGAAAAGGGTAGCATGCCCTCTCCGGGTCGGGGAGGAGGTCCTGCCCCAAGTGGAGGAGTTTAAGTATCTCGGGATCTTGTTCACGAATGAGGGAAAACTGGAGCGTGAGATCGATAGGCGGATAGGTGCAGCGTCCGCAGTGAAGCGGGCGCTGTACCGGTCTGTCGTGGTGAAGAGAGAGCTGAGTCAAAAGGCAAAGCTCTCAATTTACCGATCGATCTACGTTCCCACCCTCATCTATGGTCATGAGCTTTGGGTTATGACCGAAAGAACAAGATCTCGGATACAAGCGGCTGAAATGAGTTTTCTCCGCAGGGTGGCTGGACTCTCCCTTAGAGATAGGGTGAGAAGCTCAGTCATCCGGGAGGGACTCGGAGTAGAGCCGCTGCTTCTCCACATCGAGAGGAGCCAGTTGAGGTGGCTCGGGCATCTGGTTAGGATGCCTCCTGGACGCCTCCCTGGTGAGGTGTTCCGGGCATGTCCCACCGGGAGGAGACCCAGAGGAAGACCCAGGACGCGCTGGAGGGACTATGTTTCTCGGCTGGCCTGGGAACGCCTTGGGATTCCCCCGGAGGAGCTGCTCCAAGTGGCTGGGGAGAGGGAAGTCTGGGCCTCCCTACTTAGGCTGCTACCCCCGCGACCCGACCCCGGATAAGCGGAAGAAGATGGATGGATGGATTTATAAACCAATTTTTGTCTGAGATATGACCGTTTTCCTTCATTCTGACTGAAAATATTGAACACTAGCATTTTCAACTGCTAGATGACACTCGAGTTTTATGGCAAGTTGTTGTATCATGTAATAGGTAAAAGTGGCTATTAATGACACAATCGGCTTGCCCATAGATTTCCACCTTTGTCCAACTTGCCTGAAGCAACCGTCAAATCAGCTTCATTTTGCTGCGCTGCTCCGGCAAAATGCAGCTCATTTGACCACTGAAGTGCATTTATTAAGGAAAAGTTAATCTGAGATGCACCTTTATAGACTATATGCCATTCCAGCACTCCCGCAGTCATTACCCAGACGGCGCACTTCCGGTTAGCGGGAAAGACACAAACATAATTTACTAAATACAATTAATAAAACATCTGCATACACACCAATAATAACTCCATACACATATAAAACCATATAAAATTATGGCGACGTTCCCCCTACGGATAGCCACGATAAATCTTCACCGAACCGGTGGGCGGACACAACGGTACTCATTTGTAGTGCCGGTAGCGCGCAGCCGTTTCCCGTTTCGGGTCGTTGTCATGGTTTGCTACTAGGAGCTAACGCTAGCAACAATGGCAGTGGATGGGAACCGGAAGTGGCGGATGTGTGTCGCATTTTACCGGAAGTACGTCACGACCCCCCGTGGCATATAGTCTATTGTAATGTCGAGCAAACCAATAATTATTTTTAACTACTAATCTTGTTAAATTCTTGTTAAAGTCCTCCCTTGTACGCTCCTGTGGTCACCATTTGGCTGCCAATCGATTTTAATAATAATAATAATAATAAATTCAATTTATACCGCACTTTTCATTAATAAAAATCTCAAAGTGCTAAGATTTTAGGTACAACACTGACCCACATTTCCGGGTTAGAGGTGACGCATAACAAACGCAACACGTCAGCGGTGACGCATATTAGATGCGACATACAGTATATGGCGAAGAGACATATCTATGGATTTTTCCACTTTATTAGACATATTTGGTAGGGATGCACAATATTGGATTTTTGGCCGATATACCGATATGTTAAAACTTATTTGGCCAATAACCGATGCCGATACCGATATTTTATATATGATCCTTTGACTGAACATAGCCCTCTTGTTTAGGCTTATTTGCTACAAAACTTGTGCAATAGCTCTAAGAGCTGGTGACATACATTCAGTAACAGCCATATGATATGCATGGAACTTTAACTTATTAAATGAAAAGTGTTAAATGTTATTAGCATTAGTCACCTGTGATGCTGTCTAACTTGTGGAGGCTTGTTCCAGGTTCCTAGCTGCAGTGTGGGATCCTCTGTACTCCTGTGCATGAAGGACAGCCATTTTAAGTTCAAAATTTTTGTATATCCATTGGGCTGTAAGACTAATCTTGCTAACGGGGCTAACACGACGTCCAAATGCCTGTGGTAAAACTCACCCAACAAATCGTGCTATCGGCTATTAGCTTCTTAAAGACGTTGGAAATTACTGCTTGTAACTCGGGTAACGTTACGTTGGAAAAATATCTTTGACTGTGGAAGATGTAGCGAGGCTCAACGTAGTCCATAATTCTTCGGAATCCGACATCCTCACCAACAAAACATAAAACTTCCACACTGCTGACATTTTGAATTTTCCTCTCCGCCGTGAGATCGGGTAGCCGCACGTGACGTCATCGCATTGCGCTGCCGCTGCAACGTCATCACGTTGTTCTGCAACGTCATCACATTGTGTTGCCGCTGCAGGCAAAACAGCACCTTTTATACCGGCAAGTTATTTTAATGGAATGGCCGATGTCCAATATTGAACTTTAACGCTAATATCGTCTGATATCGATATCATGCCGATAATATTGTGCATCCCTAATATTCGGACTGAGACTTATAGGACGGTGCGATGTTTAAGATGGAAAATACAATGGTTTGAATCATAAAAAAATAATGAAACTGCTTTACAAAACAAAAACCGAAGCCAAGCTTTCCCTTAATAAAGTATCATGAGAAGTATTATGATTTATTTATTTATCTGAGTACTACTGAGTTCAGATGTTTGAATGTATCTTTAACATCATTTACTCACATCTCAATGTAAAAATAGAAAAAGTTTCCATACACCAGCACTGAATATATCTATTTCCCTGTAAATTCCCCATCAGCAGCAGCTTTCATTACTTTCATGGTCTTTAAGAGTTGACAGAGAATGACACACAAACACGCAGGCATTCTAATTCTGCTTCAGTTCATCTCCAGCTCTGCAAAGGGGGCCATGACCCTGTTTCCAGGCCAGACTAGTTGCCGTAGCAAAGCTTTCCTCTATGTATTATGGGTCATCCCTTTTTCATGACTTGGAACTGGGACTTTGTGTGTAGCTTCATTTAATGAGGTAATCTTCTCTCAGCTGGGCTGGAAGTGGAGTAGTCTTTCTATGTTTAAGGAAAGAAAAAAAAATTGTCCTAAACTTCTAATATGTGTGTCACTCATCCATTCCTCCAAATCCCCCCATCAATCTCTGAGCTGTGCTGGATGCTAGATGCTCCTCCAGTTGTCAACCAGTTTATTTAACAGCTGTGTTTCTAGACTTTTTTTGTATTTTAAATTATTAATCTAAAGCTCGTTGCACACTGCAAGGACCAAAAAACTGCTTAACCAAAAGTATGGTAATTTGTTTTGCTTTTTATTTTTCATGACTCTAATCCTGTTGATGCTGACTCAGCTTTGTGTTGGATTTACGTTGTTTCACTCAACCATGTTTTTTTGGAAGCGGGACAGTTACGTTTGTCCTAATTGCTACGGAGCTCCTCATTCTTCCCTGCTGTCATTCTCATATGAGCGTTGTGCTGTCAAGCTATTCTCTGTGTCATCTATTGCACGAGACTGCTCATGGTCACATGGCCTTGAGTTGGAATTTATTACACCGCTTGACTTGTTCTATCAGCTTGCAGCAGATCAGGGTGGGCTGTCTGTTTAACAAGTCTTTTTAACTTTTGGTTAAACTTGCAATGATTTATGTGATCTACAATATCTCAGCTGATAAGACAGGCCTAGACTTTAGAGAAGCAAAGCTCAGTAGGGGATACTTTTTTCCTGCATCACGAAATGAATCAATGAAATGAACCAAATGAACCAATTTGTGCTTGGAGGCAGGTTTATAGTAACATATTTAGAAACGTGCATTAATCAGACTCACTAACTAAGCTTTGGTGGTGGGGATTAGTAAATCCTCCATAGCTTCTCTTCAATCTGTGCAAAACGCTGCAGCCAGGCTTTTGACTAGAACCCACAGAACAGCTCATATCACTCCGGTTCTGGCCTCTCTACACTGGCTCCCAATTTATTAGGGCTCATTTTAAAATGTTATTATTAACTTTCAAAGCACTGCATGGTGAGGCTCATAAATATTTATTGGACCTTTTGAAGCCTCTTTGTCCATCTAGAACTCTGAGGTCTTCCAATCAGCTACTGCTGACAGTTCCTAGAACTCATTTTAAAACTCGTGGTGATAGAGCATTTCAAGTGGTGGCCCCTAGGCTCTGGAACGCTCTCCCTCTAACAATGCGCTGCTCCGAGTCAACTGATGCATTTAAAAACAGTCTTAAAGGGGACCAAATGTAGGATATATAATTTTTTGTGATGTATCTGTGTGCTATCCAGACCATTTTCAGTCAATTTTATACACAAAATAATGATTAGATAATAAAATATCCCCTTTCTAATTCTGCCAAATTTCACTTCCGTTCAAAACAGGCTGTTTATGATAATGAGCTCGGAAGTGCACGCCCGTCAAAACTCTGTCTCCGCCCTCTGTAACTGCCAGTATCTCAAATCTGTTGTTGTTTTAAAATTAGCCTTTTTTTATTACTTGTTTGACTTACTGTTAGTGCTAGCTTAAAAAATAACTTACCGAAAGCTGTTTGTGTGCGCCGCCATTAGCTGCTCCTTTTTATCATGCCCTCCCGAATCCGAGCTCTTCCTCCTCATTCGGTAACAAACAGCCCGCGTAGCTCCTGCTAGTTGCATGCAGCGCTTTGGTCCACGGTTGCACATCCAATCCAGACAAACGCAAAGAGTGTTTCCAGTTAATTTGTCCATATGAGGCAACCTAACCTCTGACCGGACCGGACCCACACTGTCCTCAAAAGCCAGCAGCTAACTGCAGCCCGATCTCTCCGGAAAAAAAAAAAAAGATGCCGCGACCGAGAAGCGAACCCGTGTCCTTCGGATAACGAGTCCAATTCACTACCTCTAGACCAACCGGGCAGTTGTGCAAAAAGCAGTCTTTCATCGTATAAGAAACAATCACAACCACCTACATTTAGAACGCTGAAGTTTTGATTAGATTTTGATGAAGTGAAAGGTATTCTTAAAATAAATAAGTTGCTAATCTGAAAATATATCGATCAGTGGTGCTTGATGGTAGAGACTGTCGTCCCGCGAGTAAGTGTGTCACACACTTACTCGCGTGTGTGTGTGTGTGTGTGTGCACAGTTTTCTGCCGGCTGCGCGCGGCGTTGGGAGCGATATTACACTAAAAATTGAACTAAAACGTAAAAATAACAATTATAAAGTATTATTATGTCGATGTATATATCTAGTTTCACCCCGATTTCTCCGAAACAAAAGGCTTTAAATAAAAAGGGGAAAAAAACGATGCCGTTGACAGGACGCGAACTCTAGTCTCCTGCGTGCCGCTCAAGTGTCTTAACCGCTCGACCAAACTGACAGTTGTGTAAGAGCAGTCCTCCATCATATAAGAAACAAGTCCAAACCGCGAGAGTGTGTGTGCACAGTTTCAACGAGACAGAGTTCATTCAAACAAGGTAATAAAACATTCTGGTTTTACTCAAGATGTGCTGCTGGCTGGAGCAGGGCTGAGCCCATAGCCCCCCCGGGGGCTAAATAAATGAATAAATAAATAAATGACCGCCAGGTCAGTTCCTAAACTGCTCGGCAACCGTGACGTCTTTTATAGTGAAGTGGGTTGAGCCGCACCAGGGGTTGCTAGGTGAGGGGCTGGACTCAGGTTTGGTGTGGGTTGTGGCTGCGGTTTGTGACGTCACAAACCGCAGGAAGTGCAATCGGAGTGTTTCTATCAAAGATAAATAAATATACTTATAGTAAATAAACCACTGGGTGCATTTTTTTGGCCTTAGGACTGTTTCTTTATGAAGTAAATACCCAAATTTGAGTAAAAAAACATTAAAAAGTGAATTTTGAATATGTGGTCCCCTTTAAGACTTATCTCTTCAGACAGGCTTTTGGTTAATTTTGTTGATTGATTTTAGAGTTTGTTATGTGTTACCTTTTTGTATAGCACTTCTGTGATTTTATGATTTTATTTTTCCTTTTGTAAAGCACTTTGTGACTCTCAAGTCTGTGAAATGTGCTATATAAATAAAGCTTACTGTACTTACTTACTTTAAGGAAGAACTGTGCAAGCAGTGCAAATTTTATTAAAAATATTTTTATTAAGTTGATGAGAATTTTCTGCAACTATGAATTAGGTGGCAAAAACGTTAAAACTAACTTTCTTGTTCTGCGTCGCCTCCACATGTAGAGGTAGACAGATCACACAAACATACTGATCATTATGCAGACATATACTGGTTTTGATCGCTTTCAAAAACACAGTGCTGCCATTGAGTGGTCAAAACTAAACTGTGTGTTTTGTCTGTGATCAGCTTTTCTGTTTCAGCCTGAATTTCTTGTATCCTTGTGTCTGTTGGTATCAGGGTCAGAACAGAAATGTGAAGTTTACTCCTCCACATCCATCCAGCATGTAGCTTTTGTCTCTGTGTGTGAGCTGTGTGGCACAGATTCAGCAGATTGGTGTTGTAGAAGTGTATTTGTGTTCATCTTGAAAAACTATCAGGTCTAAAATATTACACTTGTTGTCATTCTTGCTTTTGGATCCTTGTGAATTGCAGAGAGGAGGAAATCTCTGCCTGTGGTTGCCATGGTAACGGTGCATGGTACATGGTGGAGCTGGTGGAAGTCTGTAAAAGCACATTTGCAGACTTACTTGATATGCCATATTTATTTCTTTTTTGGAAGTGTTTTGTTACCGTGGCGATTTAAGATGCAACACTTCTTCCACGTCAGTCACGAAAGAATGGGAATATTAACTCAATTTAACTACCATCAAGTAGTTCGTTAAACTCTTAATCCAGCTGTTGAATCAGCTAACGTAAACAGTTAACACATTTCATTTTGTATTTTTTTTTTGTTGCTACTTTATTCATTTGGACCTGCGAATGTCACCATGGCAACAGCATGTGTGCAGCCTCTTCTCCACGAGGGATTCACTCTCTTTCTGTCTCATCTCTCCCCCCTCCCTTCCCACCATCTTTGCATTATCCTTCACCCAGACACACATGCACTCCCATGGGGCCTGACCAGACAAAAGCAAGAGATGCTAATCATGCTAACAGCGATGCTAATTAATGTAACCCTTGATACGTGACAAGATATTGACAATGGCCCCATGGGTTTTGTTAGAAAGCAATCTTTAGTTATAATTCTTAACCCAATGAATACATTTTTTTTGTCTATATATTTTTAGTAATTGCATTCAGCTGAGTAGATTCTTATTTTTAAGAAACAACCGAACACAACCCCATAAATAAAAACTGAAAACATTTTCCTATTGTGACTATTATGAAACAGGGGGTTTCCCTTGTCTTTGGGACTTGAACATTTGAGGCTTTGTGTTGTGTGATTACAAAAAGTTGGTGACTTGATTTTGTCAAACCTTTATTTTGAGCAAAAGCGTGTCATCAAACACTTATTACCTTAAGAATTGCGTTATATATGTTTTTAGGTAGACACATCCTTGTGTGTTTATTAAATTGTACAATACTAAATATTATTTGATTGAATACAGACTGCATCGTCTGCTTGACGTGTTTTTGATTAAAACAATACCGGTATATGTGGCAGACACTGTGAGATTTACAAGCACAAACGATTGTACAACTTAAATGAAAATGTCTGAATTTAAATTTCCTACCACAGTAGAAATGGTCTGGATGAAAAGTATTTGTGTGTTTATGCAGAAATTTACTCGCCATGTATGCTTCAAAATACATGTAAGTAAAGACAAGAGTTCAAATCAAATTTCCTAGGTAAAGATTGAGGCTCACACTCATTTTGATAGTTTTGTGCATACAAAAAACCACTTCAGTGAGTAAAAATGTTTAACCACTTCACAAATGTAGGGCACTGAAAGGAAACTCATTAGTCTGACTTCACTTTAGCTCAGTTTACCTGCAGCAGATGTTTGTTTTTTTCTTTTCATCCATTTAGCTCATGCACTCTACAAAAATGGCTTGGGGCTGTAGGATTTTATTGTTAACAAAAGAATGATGAAAGAAGTTTCTTTGAATGTATTTTTTGTTAGGAAAACCAGTCATACGCTTAAAAACAAAAAACTAGAAATGGGTCAAAAGAAACTGTGTGTGTCTGATTGATTGCTCTTTAGATGTGTTTATAAATTAAGAAGATTTATTCAGCTATTTTCTGCTAAATGTTGTTAAACTCACCCAGTGGACTTAATATAGACATTTTACATATACAGGCAGTCCTCGACTTACGACGGCCTCGACTTACGACGTTTCACGGTTACGAACGCCCTCCCATTGAAAAGCATTGTTTCGAGTTACACGGTTTATGCGCCTTTACACCAAAAAATACGGTACCGAAACTCACCGGAGGTGGAAATTTACAGGAGGGAGGTGGGGAGAGTGTACCTTAGCGGCCACGGGCAGAGGATTACAGCTGAAAATTACAGGAGACCTCATTGTTTACAGGCAGACCGGAGGCAGAGGAGGTTAGGAAGGGCTAACATGCCAACAGACCTTACTGTAAAACTCTGGACCGCGCATGGAAAAGTACAGGAGACCTTTGTTTGGACCGGAGGTTTAACCTTCCTAGCGGGTCGAGATCCCGCACGCACTTATGATGTTAACGGGTCAGTTGTGACCCGTCTTAAATCAGCCAAAAAATGCCCTCAAAACAGTGTTTTTTTAAGAAGTATTAGAACACATCTCTAAAATAACATATGTATGACAAAGTTAGTGAGGTCACAGTGTGTTTATGATTTCAGTTTTGACACTGATTATTGGTTGATAGTCTTATACCATAACTGGGTCACAAATGACCCCAGCGCGGCAAGTGCATGTTGTTTTATAAAAAAAAAAAAAAATAAAAATGTATTTAAATAAAGGTTCCAGACAAAGTCAAAAAGCCTTGATGCAAAAAAAAAAATTTAAAAGACAGTATCATGATTTAAAATTTAAAACGGGTCACTACGGACCCTAACACCGTATGTTAAGAAGCAGAGAGGCTACAGCTTAGCAACGAGCTAACATGCTAACAGGCGGAGGAAGGCTTCATCAGCATTCCAGTAGGTTATCAAGTCTATTTTTCCTTCATTATGGCTCCGAATGTATGTGTTTTTTGATAATTATGTAGGGTAATGTGTTAGGATAGGCTAAGTGCTTGGTAAAATACAGTACTGTACGTATGAGGTGCCGTTTGGACGTATTTTCTGACTTACGACGCAGCGTAGGAACGGATCTCCGTCGTAAGTCGGGGACCACCTGTACTTTTAGTTACTGTCTGAAAATTAAAAGGCAGTACAGCCTGAAAAGAGCTTACCCGGTATGTTGATAATATAGACAATATAAAATGCATTTTATTCACTTAAACTGTAGGACAGAGGGATATTTTTGCTTTCTTTTTGATGCTTTGAACTGTTTAGTAAAAATTGTTTATTTTTTTTTATTAACAAATTTAGCTAAAATTGACAGTTTTTTTGTTGTCATTATTTGTTATGCAAATAATGTTTGCAGACCTATCACAAATCTGTAAATTTGGTACTGTATATTGTTTTGGGGTGTGTTACTGCAAATAAAAACTCTTGAAAAAAATAGGGGACAATTGGGATTGATAGAACAGTTTTTTTTCCCTCCTCTCGATTAGCCTAAATTTCACAAAACAAAGAAGTAAATCAAGTCAGAATTGATAGACGTAATAAAAACAACCTCGGAGGGGGCGTGGTTCACCCCTCCATGCCTCCCTATCATCAGTTCTCCTTTAACATTGCCTTCTTCATTCTTTGTTCTTGTATGTGGGGAAAGTGCAGACGGACATGTGTGTTGTTGTTGTTTTTCTTTTCAAAGTAGTGAATGTTGCAAGTGAAAAATGAGGTTGCTGGTAAATGGGTTAAAGCCTGAAAGGAGGAGGAATTTCAAAGCTGTTGTCAGCGATAATGAGTTCAGGTTAGCCAGTCTGAGTGACACACAGAACCCTGTTAATATTCCTGGGGTGTCTGTCTGTGTCTCCCTTTCTCTCCCATCACGCTCTTGAAAGGCCCTGCCTCCGCACTGGCTGCAACACAATGATGTCATCTCTGCTCTGATAGGCTGTGAGGCTGCTGAGAGAAGGGGCGGAGAGGTAGGGAAGGGGAAGAGGGAGGGATACGAGGTGGAGAGGAGTGAAATAAAATGCCGGCACTTGTATGGGTGGGTGGTGGAGGATTTTTATTTTTTATTTTTGTGGATGGCCTTATGTACGTGATGAGTGTGTGCTCAGACTTTGCCATGTCATGAAGTTTGCGTGAGGTGCCTGCTTTGGGGGGTACGGCTTGGAGAAAAGAAGGTGAACCCCAACGCCTCGCCCTCGCAGGATCATGAGGCGACTTATCTGCCAACGCATCTGTGACTGTGAGTGCAGGGGTAGATTTTGTGCGTTGGTGTGTGTGTGTGTGTGTGTGTGTGTAAATGTTGCATATTCGTCTTTATATGTCCACTTTACAGAACCAGACACAACAGGCCTCATATAATGAAAAATTAGGCCTGTGTACACACCCTGACATGCATTGGATTGATTTCTGCAGGATGCTCCTGTGTGTGTGTGTTTGTGAATGGAGGTGAGTTGATGTATGTGTCAATGTATTGGGTGGTGGCTTTAGCGCATTTCTCCATGGCTGATTGTCAGAATGACAGGAGCACATTTCTCCACAAACAGTTTGAGCTCCACAGTCGACGTATGTGTGTGTGTAGGTGTGTGTGCGTGTGTTTTGTGCATATCATTGTTACAACCCCGTATGAAGTTTCAGTTTTATCCTTACAGCTTGCATGTTTTCTGCTAACTTGCACTAAAATGATTTACCTCTCAAGAGTTCCGTCAGTCATCAGTTTTGTGCTTGGACTGATTGAGATACTGTGTGTTTTTGGTCTTTTTAGAAATGAGTTTGTGTTTTAGTCAGCTATTTACCTCCAAACAAGTGACGTGTTTTTAATTAATATTGATTTAGTCACTGCAGAATCTTTATATTCTTTGCTTCTTGTCATTTAATTTATTTAGACTGTAAGGTTTTTACCACTTTATGCTTCAATATATTATTGATACACATCAGTGTGGCAAGACAAAATAATTGCAGTGTTGCAATCTATAATTAATAACTGTTTTATTTATGTATGTACTGTATTTTTTAAATACATTTCTAAAAATCATTTCCTCCAGTTTTGTGGAAATGTAGCTGCAGATAGTGATGCTGTTGTCTGTTTTACAGATCGTAGTTTTGATGATGATGACAGTGTGGACGGAAGCTCTTCATCAAGCTTCAAAGTTCCCAAAGTTCCCAAAAAGCCTGCGGAGTCCTCTGCTGCACGCAGGCCCAGCGCCACCGGAGGCAAACTGGGTATGTAATTTCTATTTACTCTTAAAACTAAATGCACAATCCACCCAAATAGGCAAAATGCTATTTTTTTCTAAGCATGTTTGTTTGTAAACAAAAAAATACTGTTCAAGGGCTCAGTGGGATTAACCTGTAGTTGAATGAATGCATTGTTGCTATTTAACTTCTGGGTACGGCAATACAATTTTTAATTATAGCCCATTTAGAATACATTTTTATTTTTATTTTTTATGTTTGGTTTTCAGTGTTCATTCTTTTACCTGAAAACAAAATACCGGTACTGGGCTCCAAAGATATCCATAAGAAAAATCCATAATTTCTAATATTTGGGGTTGACTAGAATTACATTTTATTTCTAATTTGTAGTTTGAGGTTTTGTGTTCATCCATTTAAACTTGAAGATTTTTCTTTTTGGCCAAAATATCTATAAAAATTCAATTAAATTTAACCAGATTATGGTACCTCATAACAAGGAAAAATTCCACTCTGGTAAAAGTTTTTGTAAATGTGCTTGTCCCTGTAACAGACTTCGTCTGAATGTGTTCTGATATCTAATCGTCTTTCATCTGATCTTGTTGATGAGTCTTGTCCTTATCAGTTCACGCTTTAGAAGAATCTGCCTTTTGAAATAGTTTCCCCCCAACTTGCTTCTCTCCATCGTTTCCCTCTCTTTGTAACTATTTTTTTTTTCTTAATGGCAATAATTGATTTTCTATCTGTAGAAACTTGCACTCTAACAAACATGCAGTAGATTCCTGCAGGTGTATCTGCATCAGCAGTGCCAAATATACACTTGTAGACGTAAGCGTTTTGCAATCAGTCGTCTTATCTGTGAGTTTAAAACCAGATTGATCTTTTGTCGATTGGATCATTACCGTAATAGTCGTCGCAATTGTTAATTAGCTATGAGGCAGAATCGGGCATGCTTGGTATTTCACAACCCAAAATATCTAACAATCTACTACATGTAAATGTTCATTAAGAATATAAAGGAGCAGACTTGTTTATATCGTATATTGCCATTCATCTTAAAATATTGAGATATTAATTCTGTTCCACTCCACTCAGAGTGGTGTTCTGTTATTGGACTTCTGTGCTCGTCATGGATTGTCCATAACGAACACCATGTTTAAGCATAAGGGTGTCCATATGTGCTCTTGGCACCAGGACACCCTAGGTCGCAGTTCGATGATCGACTTTGTTGTCGTCTCATCTGATCTGCGGCCGCATGTCTTGGACACTCGGGTGAGGAGAGGGGCGGAGCTGTCAACTGACCACTACCTGGTGGTGAGTTGGCTCCGATGGTGGGGGAGGATGCCGGTCAGACCTGGCAGACCCAAACGTATTGTGAGGGTCTGCTGGGAACGTCTGGCAGAGTCTCCCGTAAGACGGAGCTTTAACTCCCACCTCCGGGAGAGCTTTGAACACGTTCCAAGGGAGGCGGGGGACATGGAGTCCGAGTGGGCCGTGTTCCGCGCCTCTATTGTCGAGGCAGCTTATCGGAGCTGTGGCCGCAAGGTTGTTGGTGCCTGTCGTGGTGGCAACCCTCGAACCCGGTGGTGGACACCGGCAGTGAGGGATGCTGTCAGGCTGAAGAAGGAGTCCTATTGGGCCTTTTTGGCTTGTGGGACCCCGGAAGCAGCTGATAGGTACCGGCAGTCCAAGCGGCATGCGGCTCGGGTGGTTGCTGAGGCAAAAACTCGGGCGTGGGAGGAGTTCGGAGAGGCCATGGAGAATGACTTCCGTACGGCTTCGAGGCGATTCTGGTCCACCATCCGGCGTCTCAGGGGGGGAAAGAGGTACGAGACCAACACCATTTATGGTGGAGGTGGCGTGCTGCTGACCTCAACTCGGGATGTTGTGAGTCGGTGGGCGGAATACTTCGAAGACCTCCTCAATCCTACTGGCACGTCTTCCACTGAGGAAGCAGAGCCTGGGGACTTTGGGTCGGGTTCTCCGATCTCTGGTGCTGAGGTCGCCGAGGTGGTTAAAAAGCTCCGCGGTGGCAAGGCTCCGGGGGTGGATGAGATTCGCCCGGAGTTCCTTAGGGCTCTGGATGTTGTAGGGTTGTGTTGGCTTACGCGACTCTGCAATATCGCGTGGACATCGGGGGCAGTTCCCTTGGATTGGCAGACTGGGGTGGTGGTTCCCCTATTCAAAAAGGGGGACCGTAGGGTGTGTTCCAACTATAGGGGGATCACACTCTTAAGCCTCCCTGGTAAGGTCTATTCAGGGGTTCTGGAGAGGAGGGTCCGTCGGATAGTCGAACCTCGGATTCAGGAGGAGCAGTGTGGTTTTCGTCCTGGTCGTGGAACACTGGACCAGCTCTACACCCTCAGCAGGGTCCTGGAGGGTGCGTGGGAGTTTGCCCAACCAGTTTACATGTGCTTTGTGGACTTGGAGAAGGCATTCGACCGCGTCCCTCGGGGGGTTCTGTGGGGGGTACTCCGGGAGTATGGGGTACCAGGCCCTTTGATAAGGGCTGTTAGGTCCCTGTACGACCGGTGTCAGAGCTTGGTCCGCATTGCCGGCAGTAAGTCAGGCTCGTTTCCGGTGAGAGTTGGACTCCGCCAAGGTTGCCCTTTGTCACCGATTCTGTTCATAACTTTTATGGACAGAATTTCTAGGCGCAGCCAAGGTGTTGAGAGGATCCGTTTTGGTGGCCTTAGAATCGCTTCTCTGTTTTTTGCAGATGATGTGGTCCTACTGGCTTCATCAGTTCGTGATTTACAACTTTCACTGGAGCGGTTTGCAGCCGAGTGTGATGCGGCCGGGATGAGGATCAGTTCCTCCAAATCCGAGGCCATGGTCTTGAGCCGGAAAAGGGTAGCATGCCCTCTCCGGGTCGGGGAGGAGGTCCTGCCCCAAGTGGAGGAGTTTAAGTATCTCGGGATCTTGTTCACGAATGAGGGAAAACTGGAGCGTGAGATCGATAGGCGGATAGGTGCAGCGTCCGCAGTGAAGCGGGCGCTGTACCGGTCTGTCGTGGTGAAGAGAGAGCTGAGTCAAAAGGCAAAGCTCTCAATTTACCGATCGATCTACGTTCCCACCCTCATCTATGGTCATGAGCTTTGGGTTATGACCGAAAGAACAAGATCTCGGATACAAGCGGCTGAAATGAGTTTTCTCCGCAGGGTGTCTGGACTCTCCCTTAGAGATAGGGTGAGAAGCTCAGTCATCCGGGAGGGACTCGGAGTAGAGCCGCTGCTTCTCCACATCGAGAGGAGCCAGTTGAGGTGGCTCGGGCATCTGGTTAGGATGCCTCCTGGACGCCTCCCTGGTGAGGTGTTCCGGGCATGTCCCACCGGGAGGAGACCCAGAGGAAGACCCAGGACGCGCTGGAGGGACTATGTTTCTCGGCTGGCCTGGGAACGCCTTGGGATTCCCCCGGAGGAGCTGCTCCAAGTGGCTGGGGAGAGGGAAGTCTGGGCCTCCCTACTTAGGCTGCTACCCCCGCGACCCGACCCCGGATAAGCGGAAGAAGATGGATGGATGGATAATTCTGTTCCATATATCGCCCAGCCCTAACGAGGAGTAAACTACACAGTTAAGCTACGCAGCCTTAAGTTAAATCCATGGATAATCAATGTTCTAACGGATTGTTGAAGGATGTCTGAACTCTTCATGTTCAAAACAAAGTTCTGTTGGCTGGCAGAGTAAGTAATTACTGTACTTTCCGCCCTAAAAGTTGCACCGCCTTATATGTCGCATTAGTCCAATTATGTCCAATAAAGTGGAAAAATCCATAAACGTGTCACACCTCCGTATACGTTGCATCTATTATGCGTCAGCGCTGACGCGGCGCGTATGTTACGCGTCGCGTATGTTACGCGTCGCGTATGTTACGCGTCAGCGGTGACAACCCGGAAATGTGGGCCGGTGTTTTGCCAAAAATGGATTGGCTGCCAAATGGCCACAGGAGCGTGCACGGTAGGACTTTAACAAGATTAACACTTGTAAACAATTATTTGTTTGCTGAAAATTATAGCAAAGATGTGTCTTAGCTGAACTTTTCCTTAATAAATGAACGTAATTGTCAAATCAGCTGGATTTAAAAATTAGTTTCGCTACGTGCAAGACGTGCACCCGCACGGGTGGGAACACTGCATTTCTTTAAAATTTAACAAGATAAACAGCTAAAAAAATATTTTTGTTTGCTGACATTATAGTAAAGGTGTATCTGAGCTGAACATTTCCTTAAAGGTGCTATGTGTAACTTTCTGTAGAGCGCAGAACTTAGAAATATTTTCAACAGGCAAAGCATTCTGATCCCTCCCCCTCAGAGCCATATATGGCTCTGCTCCACCTTGCTCTGCTGAAATTCAAATTCAAGCTCTGTTTTTATTGGCTGATTCAAATTCAAGCTCTGTTTTTATTGGCTGGTTAACGGCGGGTCACTCTGTGTTTTTAGTGTTTTTATAAATGCTGATAGAGAAGCAAGGGGACTATAGTTTTTTTCAGAGATTACTTTGTCTAACATCAGTCTGTCAGTAGATAGTGACAGAGTGAAGAAATATGTTAAAAATATATTGTTAGAAAAGTTACAGACTGCACTACAAAGTTACATAGTGCAGCTTTAATAAATGCACGTAATGGTCAAATAAGCTGGATTTAAATTGTTTCACTTTGACGGTCTTCCAAATGTTTGCGCGCGCTGCGAAAATAAATGATAAATAAATCGAATTTTAGCTCAAACATCTCCTAAAGCTTATCAGTTGTAAATGTCCATCCAGTGATCACTTTCTGTAAGTTTCATCAAAATCTGTCCTGTGGTTCATGAGCTATTTTGCTAACAGTCAAACACTGAGCTAACAGTAGTTCAGACCTCAAGAGAGCAGGAGGCCGTGCTGCGACAGAGTGAGTTCGACCAGATGAGTCTGCTGTCGGACACATGAGCTGGGAACGGTCGGTGGACCCTAGCGGCCAAAAGTGGTACTGCGCCCCTAGTGGCAGAAAGTGGTACTGCTCCATTTTTTTTTGTCAGAATGAATGGAAACGGTCATATCTTAGCCAAAAATTGGTCTAAAAATATGGGGGAAAATCCATGAATATGTCGCTTCGCCGTATAAGTCGCAGGACATGAAAATTAGTTTTAAAAAAACTGCGACTTATAGGCCAGAAAATACGGTACAATAATATGCTCGTAGATGTCTGTCGGATTAACCGTCTGCCCAGAAAACTTGACAAAACTTACTAAACAGGGGTCTGCAGCTAGAGCCAGCCTACACAGGTGGAGTGGGTGCCAGATCTGCCCAGAATGTTACATCACATGGAAACTACCGTATTTTCCGGACTATTAAGTCGCACCTTTTTGCCTAATTTGCATGCCCTGCGACTTATAGAGAGGTGAGACTTGTTTATGGATTTTTTCCCATATTTTTAGACCAATTTTTGGCTCAGATATGACCGTTTTTCCATTTTGGCAAAAATGGTGCAGTACCACTTTCGGCCGCTAGGGGTGCAGTACCACCTTTGTCCGCTAGGGTACACCAACCGTTCCCACCTCATGTGTCCGACGAGAGCCTCCTCTGGACGGACTCAGTCTGTCGCAGCCCGGCCTCCTGCTCTGGAGGTATGAACTAGCTACTTCGCTGTTAGCTCAGTGTTTGTTAGCAAAATAGGTCAAGAACCACAGGACAGATTTTTTTTCAAACTTACATAACGTAATCACTAGATGTACATTTACAAACTGTTAGCTGTTGGAGTTTTTTTTAGATAAAATTCGATGTTTTATAGACGTAAATGTGTCGCGGTTAGCTTCGTTGTTTTTCTTGTACTTTTTCAAAGCGAAAAAATTTAAATCCAGCAGATGTGACCATTACGTGAATTTATTAAGGAACGGTTAAACTAAGACACATGTTTGTTATAATTTTCAGCAGACAAATACTGCACCGTATTTTCCGTGTATATGTCGCACCTTTTTATGTTTGTTTTTTTCAAGGCCTGCGACCTATACACAGGTGCGACCTATATATGGCTTGTTATCACTTTCGGCGAAACAAATTTTTAAATCCAGCTCATTTCACAATTACGTTCATTTATTAAGGAAAAGTTCAGCTCAGACACATATTTGCTATAATTTTTATCAAACAAATAATTGTTTTTAAGTGTTAATCTTCTTAAAAGCCTTGCTGTGCGCTCCTGTGGCAGACATTTGCAGCAGAGCTAAACGTAGGTGCGACCTATACACCGGTGCAACCTATCTAGGGATTTTTCCAATCTATTGGTGATAATTGGACAATGCGACCTATACACAGGTGTGACGTATACACCAGAAAATACGGTAATTGTTTTTACCGTGTTAATCTTGTGAAAAGTCCTTCCGTACATGCTTCTGTGGTCGTCATTTTCAGCAGGGCAAATGATGTGCTGACGCTTCACGTAGCGGTGACGCATAATAGATGCGACTTATATAAAGCTGCGACCTGTTTATGGATTTTTTCCAATTTATTGACAATAATTGGACAAAGTGACTTATATAAAGGTGCGACCTATTGTTCAGAAAATACTGTATGTATTCAGTGAGGAAGAAGAGGAGGGGCCGCATGAAAGCGCAGACTCGGAGAAAAACTGGTGGATTTTCAAGTACCGTACTTTCCGCCCTTTAAGTCGCTCCGCCCTATATGTCGCATTAGTCCAATTATTTCCAATAAAGTGGAAAAATTCATAAACGTGTCGCACCTCCGTATACGTCGCATCTATTATACGCCACCACTGACGCATCGCGTATGTTGCGCGTCAGCGGTGACAACCCGGAAATGTGGGCCGGTGTTTTGCCAAAAATTGATTGGCTTCCAAATGGCCACAGGAGCGTGCACGGTAGGACTTTAACAAGATTAACACTTATAAACAATTATTTGTTTGCTGAAAATTTTAGCAAAGATGTGTCTGAGCTGAACTTTTCCTTAATACATGTACATGCACGTAATTGTCAAATCAGCTGAATTTAAAAAAGTGTTTTGCTATGTGCAAAACGTGCACCCCGCACGGGTGGGAACGCTGCATTTCTTTAAAATTTAACAAGATAAACACCTAAAAATATACATTTGTTTGCTGACATTATAGTAAAGGTGTATCTGAGCTGAATTTTTCCTTAATAAATGCACGTAATGGTCAAATAAGCTGGATTTAAATTGTTTCGCTTTGACGGTCTACCAATTGTGCACGCGCGCTGCGAAAACCTTCATGTCTTTCAAATTTAACAAGATAAACACTTAAACATTTGTTTGCTGACATTATAGTAAAAGTGTGTCTCAGCTGAACTTTTCTTAAAGGAGACCAAATATTGGTTTTATAAATTTTTATGGTATGTCTGTGGGCTATCCAGACCATGTTCATTCAATTTAATACACAAAATAATTCTTAGATAATAAAATATCCCCTTTCTAGTTCTGCCTTTTCTCATTTCCGTTCTGAACAGGCTGTTTATGATAATGAGCTCTGAAGGCCACGCCCTTCAAAAATCTGTTTACATTAACTCCGCCCTCCAAAGGTTTTACGTTAGCATTTCATGCACTTTAGAAATGGCTAGTGCTAGCTTAAGATAACTTACCGAAAGCCGTATGCGCGCGCCGCCATTTGCTGCACCTGTTAGCATTAGCCCACCCGAATCCGAGGCTAATGTTAGCTCGTTCCTCCTCCGCCCGCTTAGCTCCGCTCGTTGCATGCGGCGCTTTGGGAGCGATCGCAGACACATACACAAAGTTCACCGAGTGTTTCCAGATAATTTATCCGTATGAGGCAACCTCTGATCGGAGCACGGTCCTCAAAAGCTAGCAGCTCCCGGCGGCAGATGGTCCCTTCGCCGGCATGTCCAATCCCCGCCCGCTTTGCTCCGCTCGTTGCATGGTCAGGCAGCGGTGATCTGCTCGTTTTATGTCTGCCGGCTGCTCGTTGGGAGCGATCGCTAATACGCTAAAAATTGAACTAAAACGTAAAAATAACAATTATACTTTATTTATAAAGCCATTTAAAACAACCACAGCTGCAACAAAGTGCTGTACACATGAAATTAAGAACATTTAAACAAAAGATGAGATGAAATCAGGAAAAACAACCGTCACGTCTTTTATACTGAAGTGGGTTGAGCCTAACCAGGGGTTGCTAGGTGAGGGGCTGGATTCAGGTTGTGGGGGGGTTGTCCTGGCGCTTGTGACGTCACAAGCGCGAGGATTTGAAAACGAGACATTTATATCCCTGAAAAATAAATCTACTTAGAGTAAATATACCACTGGGTGCATTTCTTTGGCCCTAGGACTGTTTTTTTAAGAAGTAAATACCCAAAGTAGAGTTAAAAAAAACATTAAAAAGTTAATTTTGCATCTGTGGTCCCCTTTAATAAATGCACTTTGACGGTTAAAACATGGCAAAATGAAGCCGACGAAATAAATTATAAATAAATTGAATTTTAGCTCAAACATATCCTAAAGCTTATCAGTTGTAAATGTCCATCCAGTGATTACTTTCTGTAAGTTTCATCAAAATCTGTCCTGTGGTTCATGAGCTATTTTGCTAACAGTCAAACACTGCGGTAACAGTAGTTCAGACCTCCAGAGAGCAGGAGGCCGTGCTGCGACAGAGTGAGTCTGAGCAGAGGAGGCTGCGGTCGGACACATGAGCTGGGAATGGTCGGTGGACCCTAGCGGCCGAAAGTGGTACTGCTTCATTTTTTTCATCAGAATGAATGGTAACGGTCATATCTCAGCCAAAAATTGGTCTAAAAATATGGGAAAAAATCTCTAAATATGTCGCTTGGCCGTATAAGTCGCAGGACAGGAAAATTGGTTTAAAAAAACTGCGACTTATTGGCCAGAAAATACGGTATAATTGTAACTACTGTACGTATGAGACTAAATAATTTTATATAGATATAGTCTCTTTTTATATTGCGTATGAAATTATCTCGATGTTTAAAAAAATATCGAGATATCGCCCAGCCCTACAAATCACAAATGGTTATTACTAGTATCTTTTTCTAATTATTTGGGAGATTTATTTTTACCTATAGAAAAATTGTACCAATAATGATTATATTGTCTGCTTTTACATTTAAATGACATTCAAACAGAAGATGGAGATTTCTGTTTGCTGATAACTCATTAGAGCAGGAAGTCTCAAACTGACTGGTGGACAGATCAATTTTCTGGGTTTGACTTTAGCTAAAGACACAGGTGGTTGCTCTATGTTGATCAAGGCAGCAGCACAAATGTTCCCCACCAGATTTTAATGATCATCTTTTCATTACCATTCCCCAAAAGTGTTGATACAAGTAAGAGTTACTTTACTGCATCTGGTACTGCTTGCTTAACAAAAATGCCTTGAGCTGTGAGTGACTCAGGATAAGCCTTGCTACTAACAAACATAAGAAAGAAGTCTTATGTGTAGAGTTTTTACATCTTTTATGCATGGTCTGAAATGAAACCCAACCCTAGAGAGTAAAAAAATCCAAGCATCTCAGCTGTCCTGCTGTTTGAGTATACTCACCTCCCATCCATGTTGTGGCTACTACCAGCCTCCTCTTGTCTAGATATCATATTTGCAGCTGGTCTCCCAGTTTTATTATTTCCATCTTCTTGAATTGTTTTAGCTCATATTTGCTTTCCTCTTGTTCTTTTTCTTTTTATAATTGCTTTCTGAGTGAGAAGTTGTAGGAGGTGTTGCCTCACAAAGCATCCTGACCCCAGAGAGTTGTGATGGACAAGCTCATTACTGCCAGAAAGCCCAACATAGTCTGCTACATCTGATGTAGTATGTCAGAGTCAGAGTCAGAGAGTCTTTATTGTCATTTGCACCACATGTAGTACATGTGATGAAATGAGATTATGTACACAGGGTCCCAGTTACATCCAACAACAAAATGTAAGAGAAAAACAGTAATAACATCTAGGATATGAACTAAGAAAAACATCCAACTAGAAATACACTAAGCCCTAGAGTAATAGAAAAACATCATTACAAACAGCAGCATGAACATGAGTCTGTATGAGCAGATGGTCACAGATGAACACATCAACAAGAAAACAGATCAGCATCAGCATGATGTGATATTTCACAGTGATTATTCTTATTATTTATTTATTCATGAGTCTAGTTTTAGCATATGTTTATAGACTTACGTTTTTAAGGGTGTTATTCACTAAAAAATATGGTTTTAAGTATTTAATGTTCCTTTATGTCAGACTGTTTTTTAATACACTGTGGAGTTTTTTTTTGTTTAGGCCTCAGAGCTGTGAAGCTATGACTAATTAATTTAGGATGAGTCAGATGATGGATCAATTGACTCTTGTTTTTCTTCAGTGCCAAAGGAAAGTGCTGGTGCAGTTGATGAAGAGGATTTCATCAAAGCCTTTACAGATGTCCCCACTGTCCAGGTACAATACTCATGAAAGCTTAACAGTGCATAATTGCGCACTCTCATCCTAATTAATAATTTACTTCTGCGTTACACAGTGTCAAGGCCAGGCTGTCTGAGACGTCTCCCTCACATTTTTCCTGTTTCCTTTCTCTGTTCTTCACAGATATACTCATCAAGAGATCTTGAGGACAACCTTAATAAGATCCGGGAAATTTGCTCAGATGACAAGCATGACTGGGACCAGAGATGCATCGCTGTCCGTAGATGATCTCAAAATATTTGTTTTTTGACATTACGGTGTTAGTTCCCTGCTTCTGTTTAAGACTGTTTTTGTTTGTTTTTACAGCTGAAGAAGATACGCTCTTTGCTGGTGGCGGGCGCAACCAGCTATGACTGTTTTTACCAGCATCTACGACTGCTAGATGGAGCCTTCAAACTGTCAGCAAAGGACCTACGTTCACAAGTGGTCCGAGAGGCCTGTATCACTGTGGCGTGAGTATTTTATAACAGATGCACGTGTCACTTAAAGGAAATTTGGGTTGAAATGTACCAAGAGAGTCAAGAATATACTGTAGGTTGCATTGAATGCAGTATTTTTTTTTTAATTTGTTTCAAGATATGTGGGAATTTTTTTGACTCATCTTTGATTTTTTTCTTTTTCTTGTTTACATATGTTGAATATGTTTTATTTTGTTTGTTTGTCTTTGTGCAGCCACCTCTCATCAGTACTGGGGAATAAATTTGACCATGGGGCAGAAGCCATCGTCCCTGTTCTGTTCAACCTCATCCCAAACTGTGCCAAAGTTATGGCTACCTCCGGTGTCTCAGCCATCCGCATCATAATACGGGTGAGGTTTAATCGTAACGCCTAATTAT
Source organism: Garcialebias charrua (assembly GCA_038048925.1). NCBI lineage: Eukaryota > Metazoa > Chordata > Actinopteri > Cyprinodontiformes > Rivulidae > Garcialebias > Garcialebias charrua. The sequence continues at coordinate 87,234 of JBBPBX010000947.1, read as the reverse complement.
AATTTCTTCTTAGTGTAAGTGTTTGGGCTTTTTGCTCAGCATCTTTCAGTCAATACTCCATCTTTTTTTTTTTTAGCACACTCATGTCCCCAGACTTATTCCTCTGATAACCAGTAATTGCACATCCAAGTCTGTGGCTGTAAGAAGGTGAGATAAAACAATTGATACTGCAGATACTTTTGTAATCATGACCTGGATTTAATTAGATTTAAAGTATTACAAAGTGATTCAGAGGATTAAATTGGTTTTCTATGGTGGAATAATAAAAATAATTGTGTGATCTCTAGGCGCTGTTACGATTTCTTGGACCTTCTGCTACAAGAATGGCAAACACACTCTTTAGAAAGGTATGAACTTGTTAACACGACTCTGCTTTCTGTTCATAAATGTGATTGGTAGCAGTCCTTTAGTCTCAAATGGAAGCAAATCTTTGTAATATTCTCCCCATATATTTAATTGCCATCACGCGCCTTATGAAACATCAAGGAGGAGTGAAAACCCAGTTTTGTGTATGTTGTAAAGAAAAAATAAATTAGCACAAGCATGGTGTCACCATATCAGTGACACCTAAAATTTAAAACTTTTCATGTGTCTTTTGTCACTGAGGGACTTATTGTTGCACAAAAAAACAGTATAACAGTATTCAGACTCTAATACAACAACTATTTTAATTTAAGATGCTAACAGTGTGTTGTGTTGTGGTCGATGTTAAAAGGACAAAGTTCTGCCCTTTCACACATGAAATACTCAGTTTGTGTATGTGTGAGAAAAGACTGCCAGCCTAATGGAGCTTTTCTGTGTGCAGACATGTTCAGGGTTAAATAGTTTTCTCACTTGGCTGCAAGCTTTAGCAGGGTTCCTCAGTGACTCTGGAAATCAGGGAAAACCTGGAAAATTACTTTCCCAGTTTCCAGACAGTGAAGACTTAGGGAGTTTAAGAAAAAATATAAAAAGTCAACAAAACTCAAGAAATTTTTACACGTTTGTTGGTCAAAAGATGATATTTTTTGATAATTTTACGTTTACATGTATTAATGCTAGTATTCTAGTATTATTGAGTCCACGTTCTGCTTCTGCAGTGTACACTGTACATGTATCCTTACTGGTTGGCTGTGGTGTTATAATTATTAGGAACAATTTATGTATGTATGTAATGTAAGGTACTGTACTCTCATCTCTGAATGTGACTCCTCACCACCACCTAAGATGCTAGGTGATGAGCATTTCATGTGACTGAAATATCTACTGGAATTTCAGGATTTACTCAGGGAAACCTCAGTGAATTGTGTTCTCATGAAATAATGGGAACCCTTTTTGGACAAACACAACAACAGCCTGATGTATAGCCTACACAGGTACACCGACAATAAACAGCAGCATTTCAGCCACAAACAAATAAGGGAAGTGATTGAGAAATAAATTTTAGTCAATATGTTATTCAATTAATATTACTAAACTAATTAAAATTTTAATATTTTACCAGTAGGTGTTTACAGAATAACCCTTGGTAAAAGGCAAACTGTTCATCCTATAGAAATACCACATTGAACTTACTAATAAATCAATAATAATTTTGGACTCAGTTTTACTTAATAAACGTTGTCTTGCTAAGTTTTAACTGGTTGTACAAAGTTCAGTGAGGCTCACCAGTGTTGTCAATGGAAACAGTTTAGACTTGTGGCCTGTAAATGGAAAAACAGCCACACTGGATTTATTTGCACAAACGGTAAATTATGTGTTTCAACACGGTTTATGCCCCTTTTTTGTTCCTCTATCTCAGGCACACGGCAGTTTTGGTTGAAAGCATTAAAAAGGGAATCCGAGACCCCGACTCGGAGGCCAGAGTGGAGGCCCGCAAGTAAGACATGCACAGAGACATTTCTGAAAACGTGATGTAAAAGACGTAGTGTGACGGCTCTCTTCCTCTCTTTGCTCAAATCAAATCATCGTCACTTTATTCTCATTGTCCTTTATTTGTTTTCCTTCTGTGTATTTCCTCTCTTTGTTTCCCTCTGCACACCTTTTTTCTGTGTATGTTTTGTTTTCCATTCTTACTTGATGTTTCTGTTTTTAGGACCTACTGGGGTCTGAGGAACCACTTCCCAGTAGAAACTGATGCTCTTTACAACTCGTTGGAGCCGTCGTACCAGAAGACGCTGCAGTCCTATCTAAAGAGCTCTGGCAGTGTGGCCTCTCTTCCTCAGAGTGACCGCTCCTCATCTTCCTCTCAAGAGAGTCTAAAGTAATCAATACTTAATGCTGCTTTCTAACAAAAATTTTTATCTCTCCGCTCCGCTTACTAAAACAAAATTAGTCTTCACTTTTAAGTAATTTTGGATGAATATTAAAGACAGTCTTTGTTAATCCTCATTGGTGGACACATCATCATCCACATTAGTGGACTCCCCTCTTGCATCTTTTTCTTTGTTCCTCTTTAAAAACCGGTAAATGACCCAGTTTTCTCCTTCTTTATCAGCCGTCCTCTGTCTTCTAAATGGTCGGCAGCTCCAGGGCGAGGTGAGTCAACACTCCCACACACAGCGTTCAACACACACAAGCCTTTCAACACATACGCTGATGCTCAGACGGCACAAACAAAACACCAAAACAAATTTCAGCTCCTACAGAATCATTTCCTTCATTCTCATTGACATCATCTTTTGTCCATCCCCGAACATTCACCTTTTGTTTTTTGTGTACACATGTGCGCATACTCATGCGTATACTATGTGTCTGGCTATAGTGTACATGTTTTCTTTATGGTATGGGTATTGTGTTTGTAGTTTGTACCTGCATGTGTTTTGTCATGTGTTTTATATATCCCGTCACCTCCCATCCTTTTTCCAACACGCTCCTCCTGTCCCATCAGTCCCTGCCACAACAAAGGCTGGGGTGTCGTCAGTCTCCCTGCAGCGTTCCCGCAGCGATGTGGATGTAAACGCAGCAGCAGTTGCTAAACACCGGCACGTCGGACAGGCCCGGGGAACGGGTCGTCTGCCCCCCGGCTCCTACTCCTCTCTGGGTAAGGGCCACATCAAGCAAGTTCGATGACTAATGAGACATGGTCAGCAGAAAATAAGTAGACAGATGAAGAACTCCGTCTAAGGAGACCTCCCAGATCAGAGGAGAGTGCAGAGGCCGTGCTTCTGAAGTTTCTGATAGATTAAAATGTGACACAACTAATCGTCTGAAAACTCTCCTCTTCCACAAAGAACCCACAGACTCGCTCTTCAGAGCATGAACTGCCTCTCCTCGTCTCCAGCTTCCTGCTCATCACCTCCTGATATGTTTGTGTCGATGTTCTTTGCATGTGTTTATTGTTGTCACTTTCTCTGTTTCAAAGTTTGTCCCTTCATCTGCATGGTTCTGTCTTAAACAGATTGTATATTACTAATGCACTTTGTGCTTTTTTTCCCTTCTCTTGTTTCTCTATCTTCCTTTTCTCTGCCTTGCACTTGTTTTATTCCTTTGTATTTTTGTTCACAATTCTTTTAATTTCCGTTTTCCTTCGATTTGTCTTCTTTTGTACCCTTTATTTTTGTTATTTCTGTTCTTCCTTTCTTGTATGTTTTTGCTCTCTTTGCTGCTTAAGATGATGCCTCTGATAAAACGGATGGTAAGATCATCTCATTCAGCTTCTTCCTGTTACTTTTCCCTCCTCACTTCATCCCTGTCCATGTAAGTTCAGTTGTTGTGACAGGATGTGGACGCACTGCCCTCTGCTGTAAGCATTGGTTACTACACAATGCTCATCTCATCGTGTGTCAGAGACAAACAAATTATAAACTCATTTTCCGCTTTAACCCTCTACATCTGCTTTAAACATCATCACTCAGATGTTGGTGTGTTTTACATTTTAATACATGTGCCATCAAACTTACAACATGCTCCTTCTTTGTCTGTCTGTAGGGACCAGGTCAGACAATGGTAAGATTGTTGTCAGGGGCTTATTTCTCTGTGTGTTTTTGGGATGCTCTACTGTTGGAAAACCGTGCCTAAAATATTTCATGTGATTAGTAAATCTGCTGAAGCAAAGTTTGTAATAAATTGAGTTTAAACTAATCAAGTGGTGGGAGAATCACTAGTTTGTAACTACATGTATGTAGATTACGGTAGTTTTTTCCTCTGCAACTAACCAAGAATCATTAAAAGAATCAAAGTAATTCACTGACTCTTGAGTGATGTAAAAGTGGTTTTGCTTTATCAGATCCTGGAAAAACTTGGATTAGAAGTTTTATTTCTGATTTTAAATTTCTTTTTTTTTTTCCTCACTGAAGCATCCCTGTTGCATTTACCTGTCTGCACCTGGCTGAATGTGAATGTTTGGTTTAAAGGTATTGTGACATGATGTTGGAAATTTGCATATTTGTCAGAACATATATATCTTATATCATTCAGCTCTGTTCGTTTTTGCAAAATAAATTATAAATATATTAAAATTTCATTCCAAGTTATGGTAGTTTTTTCTCTGGGACACGCCCCTAAAAATCAGCGCACTTCCGCAAAACGTCATCGTGACGTACCCGTGGGTAGCCGCTGCTCAACGCGCATGTAAATAATAATGGCGGAGCATGTCGAACAAACACAACCTATTGTTAGTACATGAATGTATTAAAGCAATCGAAGGGTTATTATTCATCCTATACAGTTATTGGACACTCGATCAATTGAAAAGTGATTTAGACACGGTTTATTTTTTACACAGTAGCTAAGTGGGATAGCTTCGTGATGTGGGTCTTTGTTGTTGTGCTAACGCTAAGCTAACAGCAAGGCCCGGTCGCGTTTGAGATTTATAATTTTAAGACAGTAAATCATCCAAAACTCTCATTAATAAACCCTCCCTGAATAAAAAAAAAATTACAGATGTTACCTGATCGGCAGTAAGATGGTCGCTGCAGACATACGACTCTTTGGTAGAACACCATAGGTCCCTCTTCTCTGTACTTGCCCATTATAGGTGAAGTTTCTCATCTTTTGGGAATTTGTGAAGGCTCACTTGTTCACTGCTGATATTAGAACACCCAAATACGCTACAACGTGACAGCGTTTTTCAAGTTACACAAAAAAAAGAGGCGATCTTTCAGGAAATGAATCTGTATGGAAAGCAGTTAACACACCAAACAAACGGGCAAGGCTCTGCCTTCTGCCCAGTGCCCACGGGTACGTCACAATGATGTTTTGCGGAAGTGCGCTGATTTTTAGGGGCGTGTCCCAGAGAAAAAACTACCGTACCATAACTTGGAATGACATTTTAATATATTTATAATTTATTTGGCAAAAACGAACAGAGCTGAATGATATAAGATATATATGTTGTGACAAATGTGCAAATTTCCAACATCATGTCACAATCCCTTTAAGAGCTGGCTGTGGAGCCGTTTCCAGCATTAGAGGCTTTTTAAAAAGCTGCTGTAGTGCTACTTAGTTTCTGGGCTTCATTCAGTCGTAGGGAGTTGGTGACTTGATGTTTCAGCACAGGACGTGAATCCAGTTTTGGTTTCTTACGGTCGTCTCTTTCATGTACGTGCAGGCCGCGTTCGCACTAAGCAGCCCTTCACTACAGCCAGCAGCGTTTCAAGCAAAGTGGACTCACGAGGACGCAGTCGCACCAAGATGGTCTCCCAGTCACAACGTAAGTACAAGCTTTTAATTTCAAGCACAGCAACGATTTAAAACTGGCTGTGGGTGAACCTTCTTGGGCTTAAAGTCCACTTCAACCAGCTGTAATGATGTGCGAGACCTTTTTGGAGAAACTCTTTCTTTCACAATTAAATTGTGGAGTTTCTCTACTTGTTGCCGTCGTGCACACGATAAGCTCCATGTAAATGTTTTTGTGCCTTCAGGTTCCGACGAATCCGATTGCACACCAGGTATTTGTCTGTCAGAATGTGTGTGTGTTTTTGTGTACCACAGTGGGATTGGTGGCCCACATGCTATTGCTCTCATTCTGATCAAGGTGTTTTGTGTAAGGAGTGTGTGTGTGTGGGGTTGTTTTTCTCTGCATGTTGTGTTTCATCACCAAGGGTTGTGTGGTGAACAGTTTATTTCTGCTGCTCCAGTTGCACTCTGGCTTTTATTAAGGTTTTTTTGTTTTGTTTTGTTAAACACTCAATCCAAAAACAACAGCTATATTTCTGAACACATAACATACTGTAGATATCAATGTAACTGCAGGGCTGGAGTATTTACTGTTCACTGCGAGTGCACCAAACACACCTGAACGTTCCCTGATCAGTTCAAAGCCCGGGATTCCTAAAAGATGAGAGGAAAACAGAAAGATTTCTGTGTGTGTGGGACAAGAGCGTGTGCGGATAGTTTTTCACCCATTTGCTTTTCCTCATTGTGAACAGGTTTGGTTCATACCAGTCGTCCCAACATGCACTGCTTTTCCCAGTGTGCCATTTGCAGCTGCTTCGGCTCATGCGTGCTCCTGTTTTCTCTTTTATTAATGGTTTCATTTAGCCTCACCTTCATTCTTGGCGTGGAANTCTCTACTTGTTGCCGTCGTGCACACGATAAGCTCCATGTAAATGTTTTTGTGCCTTCAGGTTCCGACGAATCCGATTGCACACCAGGTATTTGTCTGTCAGAATGTGTGTGTGTTTTTGTGTACCACAGTGGGATTGGTGGCCCACATGCTATTGCTCTCATTCTGATCAAGGTGTTTTGTGTAAGGAGTGTGTGTGTGTGGGGTTGTTTTTCTCTGCATGTTGTGTTTCATCACCAAGGGTTGTGTGGTGAACAGTTTATTTCTGCTGCTCCAGTTGCACTCTGGCTTTTATTAAGGTTTTTTTGTTTTGTTTTGTTAAACACTCAATCCAAAAACAACAGCTATATTTCTGAACACATAACATACTGTAGATATCAATGTAACTGCAGGGCTGGAGTATTTACTGTTCACTGCGAGTGCACCAAACACACCTGAACGTTCCCTGATCAGTTCAAAGCCCGGGATTCCTAAAAGATGAGAGGAAAACAGAAAGATTTCTGTGTGTGTGGGACAAGAGCGTGTGCGGATAGTTTTTCACCCATTTGCTTTTCCTCATTGTGAACAGGTTTGGTTCATACCAGTCGTCCCAACATGCACTGCTTTTCCCAGTGTGCCATTTGCAGCTGCTTCGGCTCATGCGTGCTCCTGTTTTCTCTTTTATTAATGGTTTCATTTAGCCTCACCTTCATTCTTGGCGTGGAACACCAGGATGTGCTCCCATTAAGCTGTTCTCTATCTCACATGATGCTTTTTGCTTTTACCCATAATTCATCTGGTTTAATCTGCTGTTCCTTACCCCTCCCCCTTACTTCTGCTTCCCCCCTCTCAACCAATGGGCTTAATGGTTCAGGATCTCAATCTGCTAACACTGTTGGTGGTAAGATTATAGAGCTTCTTTTTTAATTTACCCCACAACTTCCTTAAGTTTTTAGTTGTACTTCCTTTTATTTGTTTCCCAGACTTCTTTCTTTTCACAACCACATAGAAAGATTGCTTAAGGCTTCCCACGCTGTAGCAAAAAGGGCATGCTGGGATATGTAGTTAGGCTTTTTTTTCCTTTGGCTATGGCTGTTCAGTGTTCATAAAAACAACTTTTCTGTGTGAGCTTCATGTTTTTGCACTTGTTTGCTTGGATTTCTAAATAATTGGGAAAATAAATTGTAATTTGTGAAAAGAATAATTTAATCTAAAACAAATTATATATCAGTTCTGTGTGTAAATTTAAATAGGATATGGAAAGAAGGAAAGCCGACGTAAGAAATGTAAAATGATACATGATTCAAATACAAGTGAGCTGATAAGAATACAGAGTGGAAATAAAAGTTTGTGTAAATTTATTAGTGATCAAGATTTTTTCCAAGGAGCACATTTTTCTTTAGCTCTGGTGATTTTTAGGCTCTGTTGTTACTCAGCACTTGTAAAAAGATTTTAAGGCTGCATAATATTAGGAAACCATGCAGTTGCAACAGTATAAAATATTGCAATGACAGTATCAGAAGTGATCAACTTACAAGTTTTTCACTAATTTTTCTTCTATCATCACAACACTCTTAGCCTTTCTGCTACTATAGTTTAAATCAGCCATGGCCTTTTAAGCCAACGTGTGTTTATCTGAATGTAAAGTCTATTACTGACCTCAGATTGTGTTCAATCCTGTGGGAGGAATTGATGTTGCAATGACGATTAACATTTTTTTATATATTGTGCAGCTCTATTAGATGTCTCGTATGGTGTGTGTGTGTGTGTGTGTGTGTGTGTGTGTGTGTGTTTCGTTTATTGTTCAGAGATAGTCTGGTCCTAGTGCCCTTTTTTAGTCATGATGAAGTCAGTTTCAGTCCAGCTTCATGTCATTTCATGACCTGTACGACGGAGAAAATCCTCCTCATCTGTTTGTCTTCAAGTTGTAGTGATGTAGGTTTGGTGTAGAATAAGATTTGCTCTTGGAGAAAGGATCCCCAGGGGAAAGGAATGTAGCATTCTGAACAACTGCATTAATTACTCAAATATATGAAGGTAACAAAGGACTATGGATTTTCAGTGTCATAACAATATCATTTTTGTTGTGTGTTTACAAGTAAGACTTTGTGCAAATGGGTTACATTTAAATTAAATTTGTATTGTAACTCACAACCCCAGGAATCCTCTTTCCACTGTTCTCCAACATACTGTCTTGTACATTCCCAAAATGTGTTAGAAAACAACCATGTTGAAGTGCAGCAGAGCAGACTTTGTCAGCTTAAATACAAATGTCACATAGGGGGGATTGGTACTGTTAAATGCCTCGTGTTGCATGAACAAAGCACTGATTTAGCTCTATCTGTGTTTGTGTTTTTATACTTTTCCCCTCTCTGAAGCCGGCAGCCGGAGCGGCTCTCCGGGTCGCGTGCTGACAAGTACGGCCTTGAGCACCATGAGCTCGGGCGCTCACAGGGTCCTTGGAGCCGCCGGGGACGGACAGAGACGCAGCCGCATCCCCCGCAGCCAGGGCTGCTCCAGAGACTCCTCCCCCACTCGCCTGTCTGTCGGTCAGTTTGTAAACATCAGTTTAAACTTGATGTTGTTCTGAGTTTGTAGCGTTGGTGCACTGATCCGTCTCGGATAAGTCCGGGTCCAAACTCGGCTTGTGTTTCTCCTGCTTCCTGTTTACCTTTTTGTCCCTCTGCTCTTCGTCCCTCTTTTCCTTCTGGCCCTGCTTCCTCCGTCCTCTAGCTCCTTCTAGCCTTAGTACCAACTACAGCAGTGCCAGCAGAGGAGGTAAGGCTCCATCGCAGATCAGAGCATCCACTGCCCATCCTGATTTCTTTTCTCTCCATTACAAAATCTCATCCCGGCCTCTCCATCACGCTTGCTGCCTCGGCTTCATAGATCCCATCTCTCTGAAATGTTTGATTTCATGGCTGCGTTGTTGTAATGATGGGTGCCCAAGATCAGCAATGATCCACGCTTTATGAACACATCGTCTCTGTCTGTACTAACCTGTTGTTAGTGGCTGTGAAATAAGCCTCCTTGCAGGATCAGTGAAGCTTCATCGCCTATTTTTAGCACACTTGTAGGCTGTGATTACCCCTGGGTGGCTGATGCTGGAGTTGAACAGAGCAATGAACAGCAAAGATGATTGCAGCCCTCTCACTCGCCGGCTTGTTTGAGAAATCCACCTCGAATGTGTCCCCTTTCTGATCTCTGTGTGTGAGAAAGTCCGTGAGCGTCGAACTGTCCTGCCTTTAAAGGAGCATCTCATCTAAGCTGACTGTTGGCAACGCAGCAAGAAAGCAAACTGCAACATCTTTTAATAACTGTGTGTGTTTGTGTAGTTTAAGGAGACAAGCTTCCAGCTTTGATTCAATTTTACTTTAATTTACAAGTAAAATCTGACGCCAAGACTTACAGTTTTAATATGTTGCTCCACTAGTTGGACAGAAGAGGCTGTTTAAAGATTTTAAACTAATACAGACTAAAGCTGATTAATGACATCTTAGTCTTAGACATCTTATTGTGGCAGCAGTGCTGTCAGGCTTGTGAGAGGAAATTTGGTTCCACATATGTTGAGATGCTCCTCTAAGGTCCAGTCGATCTGGTTTATGTTTTTTTCAAGTTTCTATCACTTTTGTCTGTTTGTTTTATTCGTGTTTTTGTTTGTGTGCCTCCACTTGTGTCACAACTGACTTTCTTCAACGTCTTTTTGACATCTTCTTTGTCTCTTCTCACAATCACTCTCTTTCCTGTGGCTTCTTTTTCCCCTGTTCGTTCTCGTTCCCTGTCCTGCGATGTACGGTTGGGTGGCGTTAGCTCGAGGCAGTCGTATCCCTCGGCCCAGTATGAGTCAGGGCTGCAGCAGGGAGGCCAGCAGGGAGAGCAGCAGGGACACCAGCCCCGTACGCTCCTTCACACCTCTGGGTGAGTAGCAGGAGTGGAGATGCCCAAGAGGAGTGCGTGAAAAATGAGTTACTGCATCTTCAGACTGAAGCAGAATGGAACAATAATAGTCACAGGAAGGGGTTGAGATGTGTTTCTGCTTGCCTTTCTATTTTCATGCTCTACAGAGTTTGTATGAAGTTCCTGTGTGTGTCGTCTTGTGTGCGTGTTAAACTCTTCGTGTGTGTTTTAATCTCGGTTCCAGCCACTCGGAGCTACTCGCGCTCCACTGGAGCTCTCCACACACCTGATGTTTTTGGGGCTGCAGGTGAAGGCTGAGTACATCTATTTCTTTGTACCTCACCCACCTTCTTGGCCAGAATAGTTTAATCTCTTTTTGTTGCTCATTTTTGTTGTTTTGTTTGTCTTTTGTTGTTCTTTTCAGTGCCAGTCATCCTCTTTTGTTGATTGCCGAGTTGTTTTCTAGTCCATCGTCATCAGTTTTTAACTTCATTTATTCATTTTGTTGCGCTCCAGGATGTTGAACCCTCCAGTGGAACTGCATGTGCATGTGTTCAGTTGCCAATTAATAACAGTTTTTCCAGTTTTTTTCTGTCCATTTGTTTTATTTAGCTCTGCCTCGTCTCTGCTGGAACATCAACTCTTATGTTTTCATGTCATCCTTTTTCCTCCCAGTGGCAATCTTACCTAACAAGTCATCACATTAACTTGCAGGATTGTTTATGCGTGAGTTGCGTGAGCGGTAGAATGAAAGGTGACGAGAAAAAGAAACTGGGATTGTATTTTTCTCTGAAGTTTTACTAACATTTGTTCCTGCTCTGCCCCTGCCCACCCTGTTTTTCTTTGCATTTGTCTCGGTCTGCAGGATCGGGGTTTGGCATCAGTCATTCGAGTCATCTCTCTTCTTCAGTCAGCGCCATGAGGGTCCTGAACACTGGCTCAGATGTAGAAGAGGCCCTCGCAGATGCATTGGTATGCAAACTGTCAAACCTTTATACAGAAACACCCAAACACATTTACAAACTTGCTGCACGCTCAATCTTCTTTAAGCGCACGTCTGCATGTTAACTAATCCCTGATTCTACCTCTGTTTAACGCTGTCAGCTGTTGGGAGACATGAGATCCAAGGTCAGCTTCTTCTCCTGGCTCTTACCTGTGTGTCGTCTGTGTTTTATTCCGTTCTCAGGATGCATCAGAGCGTGTTTACGGTTTGTGCTTCATTTTTTTGTTTGTTTGTTTCTTCCAAATCATGTTGGCTGTCTTTCATGCAGAAGAAACCCGCACGGCGGCGGTATGAGAACCACGGCATGTATTCAGATGACGACGCCAACAGCGACGCATCCAGCGCCTGTTCGGAGAGGTCGTACAGCTCCAGGAACGGAGGCGCCATCCCCACCTACATGAGACAAACAGAAGATGTAGCTGAGGTTAGCAGCCATCAGGAATACTGCTGCAGAAAGCAGCTTCTCTAAAATACCGATATTGTGCAGTTTTACTTTTAAATGTTTAAATATTGTGACTTTACAAAGTAGTAGAGTAGATTTTGAAGATATAAACTCAAAAAATTGAGCCCTTGATTTAACTACCGTAATTGCTGGGCTATAAAACGCGGGCATCCACCATTCATTATCATAATCTGTGCTAATTATGTGCAGCTTTTGTTGTAATACAAGAATCAGCCACCGGATGGCGTTTTATAGACTATGGCTTGGTGAACATATACTGTAAGTCTTCATCATGAAGAGGCTTTGCTGTCTGTCTCATGGTTAAAACCATTCAACTATAGCATAATCACTGGACAGAACAGTGCCAAACACCTACATAGCTGAAATTATTTTAAAATTATATACCGGTAAATTTTACTCACAATTCTTAGAGGCCATGTGACCGGGAGTCACATAGTAACAGTAAAATACAGTAAATATTAATTAAATTAGTACCGTTGATTTTTATTTTTTAAACACCTTTGGTAACAGCTGCTGTTGTTAAATGAACTTTTTTAAATACATTTGACGAGATTTCTGCTCAGTTGAGTCAACATGAGAAGGAAGAAGAGCCCCTCCCGTTCGTTGTCTCTGCTCCGTGTTCGGATGTGAGCTTAGAGATACCGGTATTTAAACACATATTTACCATACACAGAAAGATGTCGCACTGAAAGAATTAAAAAAACTGATTAAAATACGTACCAGAATAAACTATTTTTAAAATAAATTTTGACTACTTCTGCTCAGCGTAGCCCACGTGACCCAGGAAAAGGGGGAACAGCCAGTAATTTTTTTTCCCCCTGAAAAATGTCTTTGACATGGCTAAAAATTAATAAAAAAGTATCTGTGGTCGATCAAAAGTCACTCGTCGCTGTTCTTCATCCTCCTGTGAACTAAAGTCGTCTTCGAGGCATAGACAAACGTGCTCATACACACCTCGCTCTCTGCAGGTGACTGTTTCCTTCTTCAACAGCTGATTGCTTTTAAATTAAAAGCTGCATCATAAGAAATTCTCCGTGCGTTTTCCATTATCGCTGAACAAATGAACAGGTCTGCGTAAAGCCCCCAGTATAGCTGTCCGTTGTGTCCAGCGCCTCTGGACTCGCGTGTGCTGCGCACCGGCAGTTCATATTATACTCTGTGCAAGCGCAGCTCTCTGGAGTGCAGGCTCCAGCAGCTGCAGCCGGGCGGAGCGTTTACCTACAGGACAAATTGAGGTCGCTGATTGGTCATTTGCTGACACGCGAGGCAGTTTATCAATGCGCGCGCGTAGGCGTAGTAAAAATTTGAGCTTGGCGCGTTCACGCCCGTGATCAAAGGCTTTTGCCGCGGCGCTCACACGGCGCTGACATGGCGTGCCGCGGCGCTCGGATTAACACGCAGCTATACTGGGGCCTTAAGAGGCGCAAAATACAATAACCGGTCTGAAGAAAGTAATGCACATCGAGAGTACCTCATTGGTCATTAAGGTTAAACTTCTGGTCACATGATGACAGAGTGGGTGGAGTTATGTGTAGGAAATTTGAAACCCTGAGCAAATGGTTTAGGTACCTGAGGCATTCATTCAACTAAAACCCACCCCCAAGAGGGGTGGGTGCTGGGAAGCTATATGCGCGCTCTGTCATTCCCCAATCTTTAGTGTTGCTCATTTGTGCATGCACTAAAAGGAATACTTCCGGGTCGCACAGATCGCCTTTGAATATGCTTGATTAAGGAAAATGTACTGGTATAATTCCGTTTATGAATAAGAACTGTCTTAATTTACTTAGAAAAGTATGTGCTCTATCTCCGGCAATTTTCATGTACGGAAGCTAATTTACACCACTCGTATTTCTGTTTAAATTATTGACATATTTACGTCATGGTTAAAATTATATGTACCATAATTTCCGTCTGATAGATCGCACCTTTCTATAGGTCGCTTTGTCCAATTATTGGCAATAAATTGGAAAAATCCATAAACGGATCGCACCTTTATTTAGGTCGCATCTATTATGTGTCACCGCTACGCGACGCGTCAGCGCCTCATTTGCCCTGCTGAAAATGGCGGCCACAGAAGCGAGCGAGCACGGAAGGACTTTACAAGATTAACACGGTAAAAACAATTATTTGTTTGCTAAAAATTATAGCTGACATTATAGCACAAGGGTTCCTGAGCTTAACCGTTCCTTAATAAATTCACGAAATGGTCAAATCTGCTGGATTTAAATTGTTTCGCTTTGACGTCTTCCAAACG
>JBBPBX010000947.1:52216-70703 GCA_038048925.1 Garcialebias charrua | reverse complement strand
GCGGTATGAGTGCTCCGTTGCCTCACACATGGCGTAAGGTGTGTGAACGTCTTCTTTTCCACTCGTTTGACGTTTGACGATTTGATGAATTTCAGCGAGACTCCGGCAGGGTGTACGGCACCGCAGAATCCGGTATAAGCTCAGCCTCCTTCAAGGTACATCTCACCATGGATCTGTCCCCTGACTCCGTCTGTCTACTCCTTTTTTTTAAATCTTCCATATCATTTGTTTCATTTCTTTTGTTGCTAGTATGCACAAAACATCTCATATTTTTGTTATATTGTGATTCACACTTGTTTGAGCCTTTGAGGCAGTTCTGAAAAATTTGTCAAGATGGGTTTACTCTGAGTGCACATTTGATCGAGCTAACAGATGTATGTTTCTCTTCCCTCCATGCCTCCCCCACTGGAACTCTCTGTAGAGAGTAAGTTTGGCCAGTTCGTGTATTTGAATGAAAATCTACCTCATTAATCTGATTGGTAATCAGTTACCAAGGCAACTATTAGGGCTGGGCGATATATCCAGATTTTTAAAATATCGAGATTTTTTCTGAAGAGATACAAGACGAGACTATATCGTTTATATCGAGAATCCTCTTGCTGCCTTCTTTCTCCCACTCGCCCCCTCCCTCTCCTTCACTGAACACTAACCCAGCCCCTCAGCGGCCTCCTCCTTCCTGCCTGCAGGAGGGCGGAGACTTTCAGCACAACAAGTAAACACGGCAGATATGAAGAGCGCCGCTAGCTGCTGAGGGGAAAAACAATGTTCTTTCTGAGCTAGTTTGGATTTAAATTGTCAGATGAGGGCAGAAAAAATATTTTTGTAGACAATGCTGAAAATAATCCCGACGAAAGGTCGGAACTACGAATCTTTTTCACCATTTAAACAGCGGAGTGGAGCATGAACCGTGAAACGGCAGAACCGAGTGTTTTTACAGCCTGCTGCTTCCTTAAAACAAACCACGGGTCTGAGCTCATTTAGCCGTGCGTGCACCCACAGAGCTTTATGAGAGGAGCAGAGAGAGGTGGAGACATTAATAAATCAGCAGTTTATCATATCGCTAAAGATACGGTCCTTAGCGGCTAACAAGATGGCTAACGCTTTAGCCGTCTTCTTCCACAGCTGAGACTGACCGTGTCTTTAGCGATATGATAAACTGCTGATTTAATAATGTCTCCGCCTCTCGGTTCACGTTTCTGAGTGGAGGCTCACATTTACTGCAGTTCACAAACACACTGACTAAAGTGAAAGCACCTTTCTATCTTATCAAGACACTCAAAGCTCTTTAAAACACAATCTGTGTCCTCATTTACCCATTCATACAGCACTCTACTAGAACTGTACAAAGAATAATCAGTACTTTATCACATTCATACACTGATGGGACACACATCAGAGGCAATGAGGGGTTCAGTGTTGCCCACTGCCCAGGAACACTTCAGCATGTGACTGCTGGTGGAATTGAACCCCCAGCTCTCCCATTGGAGGAGACTGCTCTAGCCTCTCAGCCACAGCTGCCCTCAGCTGAAGAGGATTATTATTTAATAGGTGTAAATAAATGTCTAAAAAATAAAGTAATGTATGTAAATAGTTCATTTTTTAGACATTTATTTTGTAGAGTTACAGCTGTTTGTTAATAAATGTTGCTGTGTGACAACTGGGACAAAGCTTTGACTCAGAAATATATTTTTGTTATTCTTTTATGGAAAGAAAATTATATTGAGATATAGATCGTATATCACGATACTGTATATCATAACAATATCGAGATATGAATTTTGGTCCATATCGCCCAGCCCTAGCAACTATAACACCCACTAACCTGCCTCGTGTGATGGTGCCTGTAGAGTCACCTCCCCGCTCAAATCAACTACCGGCACAGAGACCCTGGTCCTAATTCTCATCAACTCTCACTGCATTTGTTTGTTAATGTTGATGTTTTATATAATTTTGGGTGATTTAAATTGGTGATTGGGACTGAAGATGAGCTGCTGCAATAATGAATAACCACTAACATAAAGGAAACTAATGCTGTTCTTACATCATCGTGATGCAGAGCAATGCGCATTCGCTCTAACAGTGTGAAAATCCCCTGATGCATGCATTGTGTGTGTGTGTGTGTGTGTGTGCATGAAGTGTTTTGTGATTTATTGTATTGGCTGCCGTGTGTCATTTAAACTACAAATGGTGTGTGTTTAGGTGTTCAGCATGTTCCTGGAGACTCTGGTAGACTTCATTCAGGTCCACAAGGAAGATCTTCAGGATTGGTTGTTTGTCCTGCTCACTCAGCTGTTGAAGAAGATGGGAGCAGACCTGCTGGGCTCCGTACAGTCCAAAGTTCAGAGAGCTCTGGATGTCACAAGGTGGGTGGGGGGTCAGCCCTATGCAAATGGAAACTGGAGGTCAAAATCATTAAAACGTTATTTTACTTAAGATTACTCAGATGAGAACATTTGATTGCTTCTGTAAACTTTCAGCTCTAACAGTGAATGGCTCTTGATCACATCACTGGCTCCTTATGTTGTCAGGATGATTGTGTGGAGTAAATGAACACTTTGAAAAGGAAAACAAGTACTCCTAAACTATAAACCTGCCATTAAAGATCAGAAAATGCAGTGTTGCAACTTAATTGTATTTGAGTGACTGTACCCTTAGTAATAATTTAGTTGAACTTATTAAGCACTGAATGGTGCAAAAACACGTGCTTTTTAAATCCCATACACGTCTGAATGTTTGTTTGGGTTAGCGCCTTTTTGGGTTCTTGAAACGTGATTTTATTTTTTTTAATTTTCTTGCAGAGAGTCTTTTCCAAATGACCTCCAGTTCACTATCCTCATGAGGTTCACAGTGGACCAGACACAAACGCCCAACCTCAAGGTATCCAACAAGTCGATGTAATATATGTTGAAGTGTTTTGAGTTAAAGAGATCAATGGAGATCATGCGCGTGAAGCTGAAAATGATGCTGGTTGCTGCTTGAACTAATCTGACCATGCTGGCTGTGCATCCCCACACCCCCGAATCCTCGACTTTGATTGGACGCCGATTGATCCCTCCACTAACGCTTTAAAGTTTTTCACCTTTCTCACCAAGCTTTGTGCTCTTATCATTCTCTGCTGCTGCTTTCTTCACTTTTTTTTTTGTCACCCTGCAGCTCTGCCTTGTCTCAGTGTGATATTTAACCTCATTTTCACTCCCTCGTCTTGTAGCTTCTTTTGTTATCTGACTCACAAAATTTCAGGATTGGGCATTAAAACTATATACGCTGCTAAACAATTTAAATGTCCTGCTGAAACAGTTATTATAATTATGTATAACTAGCCCTTTCGTGGAAAGACCATTACAAAGATAACAAAATGTCTTGAACATGTAAAAAACAAAGAAGTGCTCTGAGGTCTGAAGGAATCCCTCATTTTAGATCAACCAACAGGACAATGTAGAATTAAAGGTTCAGTATGCAGTTTCTGTAGAACTGCAGCAGTTAGAAATATTTTCAACAGGCAAAGCATTCTGATCCCTCCCCCTCAGAGCCATATGTGGCTCTGCCCCCTTGTGGTCTGTTGAATTTCAAATTCAAGCTCTGTTTTTATTGGCTGATTCAAATTCAAGCTCTGTTTTTATTGGCTGGTTACAAACTCTGTTTTTATTGGCTGGAAAATGGCGGGTCACCTTTTCTTTTTAGAAATGCTTATTTACCACCTGGAGAAGCAAGGGGACAATATTTTTTTTAATTTTTTTTCAGAGATTACCTGGCTAACATCAGTCTGTCAGGAGGTAGTGACAGAGTGAAGAAATATGTTCATAAAAAAAGCTACATACTGCAGCTTTAAAGCTGCACAAACTGTAAAGCGACAATAATGATGAGGAGAAAATTTGGAAGCAGTCATTTGAGTGTCGCCCGACCCGAGCATACTTTCCAGTTGTTCTACTCCTCCAAACCTCCTCTCATCATTCCTCCTGCTCCTTTCATCGTCCTCTCCCCTCTCTCTGTTGATTGACGCGGTGCTTCTCTCTCTTTCTGAAGCCTGTGCAGAGCTCGTGTTGTGGGCGAGGGCGAGGCAGGGGAGGGTCCGGTGTAAAATTGTTCCCCCCCAGAGCGCGGCGCCACCTTTGCTCTCTAGACGAGCAGGCCGCAGCCTGGAGCCAGTCCTCCCAGGTCAGGGGGAGCAATTATATGGCGCGCACTGCGCTGCTGAGTGATTTGAAGGAAGTTCTGGCTCTTGAGGTGCAGATGTAGAGGAACAGAGATGGACGGGGAGTCAGTGTTGACATTTTGGAGCCTGCTGGTCATTGTTGGCATTTATTGCCAATCAAAGTAAATTACCGCTTGTCCTGAGCCTGGTTCTGCTGGAGGTTTCATCCTCATGTGGGAGTTTTTCCTTTCCACTGTCGCCTTCATGCTTGTTCAAGATGAGAGTCTGTGATGGAGTTAAACTCAAAGTAGTCTGCTCCTCAGATAAATAATGTTAAATTATTATTTTTTATATATAAATGTTTCTGTTCAGTGCCCTGAGACAACTTCTGTTATGACTTGGCGCTATGTAAATATATAAACTGAACTGTATTGAAATTTAAATTGTTTCCTTTGTTTTGTCATTTGTCATCCGTTTTGTTTGCAAAGCAAATTCAAAATTCAAGTTGTTTATTTTCAGATCTGCCACAGGTACACTCTGTCAACATTGTTAGTCATTGTCGTGTGTGTCTGTGGTTTTGTTTTTACCATTCTTGGTATTTGCAGGTGAATTATGACCATGCAGTTGGTTATAAACTTTACTCTGTGCAGGTGAAAGTGGCTATTCTAAAGTACATTGAGACGTTGACGCTGCAGATGGACGCTCCGGACTTTGTGAACTCCAGCGAAACTCGGCTGGCTGTGTCTCGCATCATCACCTGGACAACTGAACCCAAGAGCTCCGATGTCAGAAAGGTCCTGACCCTCAGCTTCATTGTGAACCTTTACATTGCAATTCTGAACAAACAAAACTGAATATATATTTTCAAGAGACAGAGATTTTTCTAACGTGCAACTCGGCTAGTACAATATCACTTCCTCTGAAAGGGCTTCTGTTGCCACTGACTAGTACCGTACTTCCTAGAGTTGCTGCCTTCCTTTTCTGTATTAGTCGTTAAACGAGAGGGTTTTTTGTATTTTGTTCCTAACAGGCAGCCCAGTCGGTGCTGATTTGCCTGTTCCAGCTCAACACTCCAGAGTTCACCATGCTGCTGGCAGCTCTTCCAAAAACTTTTCAGGACGGAGCCACAAAGTTGCTTCAGAATCATCTGAAGAACACAGGAAATGTTGCACAGGCAAAACCCCGCACTATCTGTTGAGAAACTTTCCACTGTCACCCTGAAAGACTTGCATCATTTTATTTACTATGTGTGTTATCACCTTTTCAGGCTCAAATAGGCAGCCCGATGACACGCCACACCCCTCGATCTCCAGCCAGCTGGTCCAGTCCAGTCACGTCACCTACTAACACGTCCCAGAACACCCCTTCACCAAGGTAATGAACACTTCCCCCACAGTCCACGCTGTACTCCTGTCATGAAATAAATAAGAATATTTTCAAATTTGCATTCTGCACCAAAAACCTGCAAAACCCTTCATAAAAATACACCCATGAAGATTCTCTCGTCTTTGTAGTGCATTTGACTACGACACAGAAAACATGAACTCGGAGGACATCTACAGCTCTCTGAAAGGCGTCACTGAGGCCATCCAGAACTTCAGTGTTCGCAGCCAAGAGGACATGAATGATCCAGTCCAACGGCGAGAGGGAGAGGAGGTGAGCTGCTGGGAACAGGACATTAATCCATATTTACACTCTGCACAGATCCAGGCAGTTTACACTGCTGTAAAACATTCTTGGACGTCCCTTTAATGAGTATCAGCAACACCTTTGGTTTAAGTTGGATTTTACACCAGATTGACTTTTTGTTACTCATTTATAGAGAAAAGTACCAAAGCCTCTAAACATAGGATTTGTGTCTCAGGGCCTATAAATGTCCATGTGGTATAAACCAGAAGAAACCAAGCGCTAAAGTTTAACAATATTATTTCCTAAACTTTTACACAACATTATCTAAACGTCAAGGATGTTAAAAGCAGCAAAACGAGACGTTTCAGTTTCTTATGGTTTTCTCTTGCTGTGAATTAATCTGTAGTCTGCACGTTATAATTTGTATCTCATATTTACAGTCAGGATTTAACTGCTTTGTTTTCAGACTGTAGGAGACATAAAAAGTTTTTAAAGGAGAAATGTAATCAAATCTGAAAAAATCGATATAACAAGAATTTCATATAGTAAACAACACACATAAACATACTTAGTATGCTTTTTTCAAGTCAGTAGCTTAAAGAAATAGTTTTTTACATTTTTCCTGCTACATGCCGAAGTGCAGTGATTTCTGTAGTCATTTTCTGGACGCACTTTTATGACACAATTAAGACCTCCTTTGCTATCTTACAATAACACTGAAGCTATAAACCCATCATTACTGTCCTCTTGTCTGTCATTTAAAATGGAAGCAGAAGACTTTTTTGAATCTGAAGGATATCACTTTAGTTTGTCAAAAACAGTTTGGTGATTTAGTGCATTAATGGGCATTTCTATCCTGGAAATACGAATAGCCGTGCGTTAGCCGCCGCATGCTAACGTTAGCATGCTAGCGCCGTATGCTAACGTTAGCATGCTAGCGCCGTATGCTAACGTGGAAGTGGGGGTGTTGAAAATGTCCTGAAACAGTTACCAATGTCTTGTTAAGCTCTGTCTTCCCCAGAACATAGTAGGATCTAAAATGATTTTTAAAGATGAAGGAGCAAGTTGAAACATGCTGTCTCCCTCCTTGCTAGCAGGCTCCATTGGGAGCTGCCTGGCTAACTAACTACGGTGGCCTTACACGGCCAAAATTCTACAGCGGCCGAATGCACAGGAGCGGTAAAAATACAATATAAAAGTTTTAAAATCGATTTTGGGGCTTTTAGAATCGATTCTGAATCGCCAGGACTAAGAATCTTGATTCTTTAAAAAATAGATTTTTTTTGCTGCATCCCTAATTGCTACACACTGAAACCTTTTTGTCCACAACTAGATACACACACTAATATTACTGTATGAGGATGAACTCCAGTTGCACTGCCTATGTCATATTCAGGGGACGGAGAGCAAGCAGGGGGAGGGGGGTCAAAAACACCAGATGAGAATTTTTTCACTTTGCAAAGTCTAAATTTGAGTTAGGATGACATTTTTGACTTGTGAAAATTTCTCAACAAGCTTATTTTATGCTTTTCAATAGACTACTATTCATACCTGCAAACTAGTCACCTTTCGGCGAAATTCGCCGTTTTCAAAGCAAAATATATCATTTACGTGATTCGTGTAGATCCGATGAGTTTTTGTTTTCGGGGGGGGGTCAGACCCGTGGCAGATTAGAATGCATTATTTCCCACTGACTGGATTTCAAGACAGAGTAATGCATCTGTTGTTAATAAAACATATTTGTTGGAGCGCGTCATTTTGGCCAATCACAACCTCAGGATAGACAGGGGGAGGAGACGACAGCGAAACCGAAGTAAAAAAAACAACTCTGCAGCGCGAGTCCAGAGAGCTCTGTGCGAGTCGCGCGCGGAGGTTCAACAGAGCGCGAGGGAAGAGAGCAGAGAAAACTGTTCGAGTCAACTCCTCCAACGTGTTGGAGCCTGCAACACGCAGTTTTGCAAAGTGACACGGGAGAACACCACGCTGATGAAAACATGACGGAGTCGTGAACTAACTTCACCACGGTGTGTATCACTAAATCAGAAAACTAAAAAGCCCCTCCTAAATTCACTGCTGGTGGTTATTAAAATGTCACCTGCTCATTGGGTAAAGTTAATATTTTTATTGAGTGTCACCATTGTTTAGTAAAATGGCATGTTGTGTTACAAATGAAACTAAATAAAAATTAATAAAAGTCAATTGCACCCCTAAAGTCACTGTGATAAATTGTCACATTAATTTCATTATCTTAGCCACATAGTGAGTTTAAAAACAGGATGATGTCTATGAACTAGTTGAATGAGGTGTCTCTAAAATATCCTGATGCATGATAAATAATAATTTCAACAATTTTTTAATCTGTCCACAGAACCTGACTTTATTTTGTTAGATGTCTCTAAAATAGTTATTGAATCAAGTGTTTACATGTAGGTAAACATAGATGTTTAACAACTTGTTAAAATACACCAGAATGCAGGAAATATACTTTATTCAAAAATTTCTGGCAAAACATTTAAGAAATGAGTTTTTACTGTTAGTAAGTAAGTTTTATTTATATAGCACATTTCACAGACATGAGAGTCACATAGTGCTTTACAAAAGGAAAAATAAAATCATAAAATCACAGAAGTACTATACAAAAAGGTAAAACATAACAAACTCTAAAATCAATGTACAAAATTAACCAAAAGCCTGTCTGAAGAGATAAGTCTTAAGTTTTTAAATGCATCTGTTGACTCGGAGCAGCGCATTGTTAGCAAAATGTTCTGCTGTATTTGACTTGCTGCTGTTGTTGGTTGTTAATTTTTTGGTTGACACAATCTTTCCTATTTATGTTCTCATTAAATCAGGTTAGTAAATGACTTTTACCTGAAGCATGTTAAAAAATTACAAAATCTTTCGGGGGGGGGGGGTGGCGCAACGTTTGTCACCTTTTTCATCCCTTCTGAGTTTGCAGGTATGACTATTAGCTTAAAAACACTTTTCATTTCTCCTTTAAATGTTCCCTCTCAGGCATGCAGCGAGAAGTTGTTGTGAAACACTTATCGTTACTGTTTTCCAGGGTTTGACACACATGTTGTGCATGTGCTCCTGACATGTGATCTGCCCCACTGCTTCTCATGTAGCGTGAGAACTGAAAGTTACACTGTTTGTCAGCCTGCGTCCTCCACAGCTTCTTATAAAATCCTGTTCATAACGTTCCACCTGTTTAAAATATGGTTTAATATCTTCTAACCCTCGTCTTGTTCGAATGCTTGCTCGGTGTAAATTTATGGCTCCAGCCGTCACGCCTACTGCGTTCCCGTCCAATAATACAGGTCCCTTTTAAAGGACATGGTGTTCTCTCATACAGAGGTGTGACCTCTTGACATTTTCCTCCTGGGATGTGTCTGAAATCCAAGCAGCCCGCATGTCATCAGCACACCTGACTCATCAAACCGGCCCACAGATGGTAGCGTTTACTGCTTGGAGTGTAAACATACACACTTTAACACACCTTAGACCCTATCACCTTGATTTTGCTCCTTACCTGGTGGGTTGTGTGTCGACCTTCACAAAGTCACTGGTTTGTTTTTATCGCAACTTGAAAACCAAACAAAGGAAACTTGATCCTAAATGACCCCCCGGTGGATGAACGAAGTGGAAAATTAAAACGGGATCAGGTTGCTCTTAATCCTTTTCAGGTATTTATCAGCTGAAACACAACAGAGCCCTGCACTTTTGACCTCTCTGGAACTGTCCTCTGCTGTGATTCACACAATTTTAGCTCAAGTGCATGTGAAATGAATGAAATGAGATAGTTGAAAGTGGAAGTTGTTTAATGAGTTTAGGGGGTTTTCTGTTTCAGAAAGCAAGAAGACCCAGTACAAGAATATGTGATGGTGCAAAAGCAAAATATAAAGTTCCCATTGAAGAAAAACAGTAGTGCTGCTTTCAGTCATGTAATATGGGAAAAAGTCTAGTTTTGTGTTTTCTGTTGCTAATATTTAACTTTTTTATGTTGTTTTGGAGGTTACATGTTAGAAATGTACAGGTTATAGTTGTTTTATTGATTGAGGGACACACACTTTTCTAACACAAGGTTGCCTTGACATGCAAGTTTCAGTTTTTGCTGATGAACCAGCTTCCTGCAGGTTGTCCAGACGGTGTGTGTAAATTACATTTTATTTATTTGACTTCCTACATGTTTCTGGGATCCACTAACAGAAAAAATAGCTTATTCTACATTTAACTAGCCTGGCCCTCGCCTTCCTGCACAGCTCCGCTCAATTCTCATTTCCCTTCACTGCACAGTCTGGGACTTCTCCCATTCACAACGATTTCTCCGGTAGAATTTTGTTCGGACCAATCAGAGAACAGAAGGGGCGGAGTTTTTGGCCCCCTAACCCATGCCCCCACCTGTCCCAGCGCGCAGAGCCCTATAAAGGGCTCTGCCAGCGCGCAGCCAGCGAGCAGCGGCATGTTCTCATTCAAAGCGATGCAGGACTGTTTTATATGTGATATAAATGTATTAATTTCCCCTTCTTAATCCCTTATCTGGAGTTTTCTTTTGTTTTTTTTGGCCAAAAGTCAAGTGATCGCTCGCTCCCTCCTCCTTCTCTCCCTCCGCTGAAATGAACAAGGAAATGGCTGAGGTTGTCACGAGAATTAAACTCGGGTTTTACGTTGCTGCCCGAGTCCCATCAGATTTTCTGGTCTTCTGGTGAGCTGGACCAGCGATCCATGGTTTTATTTTATTTTATTTAAACGTTTTATAACATATAAACACAGGATTTCCAGCGCGGCAGCCAGCAGCGAGAGAAAAGCTGCAGGAGGCGGAGCAGTTGTCAAGTTCACCAGAGCACGGGGGGTGGCTCTGAGGGGAGGGAGCAGAATGCTTTCCCTGTTCAAAATATCCAATGGTTTTGTTCCTCAGCAGAGGCCAACGCCTCCAGCAAGAATCGTTTTAAAATGGAGAAAGTCCAGACCCTTGTCTGAAGCGAAGTGAAGGACAGGGTCTGGTTTTAATCAGGCTAACATTTAACTACTTCAACATCCACATGATAATGTTTCACATTAAAACAGATGTCTCCTTTAAGAGTTTAGCATTCACACACTTTATTAGTCATGTTAGTTTTTTCATTCATTCAACCTTTATTTAGTCAGGTAAATCTCATTGAGCCTTGTGGACTCATTTACTAGAGTGACCTGCTACAGACTAAAGAGTGATGAACAGCAATGGTAGAATTTCCTTAAACAATAAACAATAGAAAAACATAAGAGAGAAATAAAGATTTTTTTTTGTTTCTTTTTTTTAAACAAAGTATCAAAAACTAGCAAAACATTATAAGATAGATGTATAAAATCAAAAACGAGAACATATCTGCATTGGTTATGTTCTTGTTTTTTATTTTATACATCTATCTTATAATGTTTTGCTAGTTTAATTCAGTTTTGTTTCCATTTGTGCTAATGATTATGGAGGTTTTATTTCCGACCTAATTTTTCAGGACATTTTTATGAACTAAGTGAAAATATATATATAAAAAAAAAAAAAAGCTCTGCAGTTCATTCTGTAGACATTAGTGATCTTGTATGCAGTCCTCCGGAGCAGTGGTGACCAGTCCTGGTTTTTGAAAATCTGCTGTGTCAAAGCAGACACCCCTTTTGGCACAGGCTTCTGTGGAGTCTGAAGACTAAACAACTAAAACATGCAAGACAGTGGCCCTCAATGACCAGAACTGAGAACTAAGGCCTGCGGTTCCTGTGTGATTACAACTTTACATATTTGTTGTTTTTTACATAAACGCCATTTATAGACATTTATCTAATGTGTCAATGTTTCATCCATCATGTTTTTTTTATGTCAGGGTGGCAGCGGGATAGACTTCGTGGACGGGGGCCGCATGGCTCTTGACAACAAGACTTCCCTCCTCAACACCCCGCTGCTCTCCTCCAGCCCCCGAGTGGCTCGTGAGCACTTGTCTGACTCCCCCTTGAAACACAGCCGCAAAGACGCCAGCCTGGACGACTCGGAGCAGCTCGCTGACGGTACACTGTTCCCTTCTTACAGAAGAACACAATGTGTATGACACGGCTCGCACATTTTGTGACAACTGAAACACGTTTTGTGGGTTTCAAATGTCTGAGCAGACAGCAGCCGTGACCAGATGGAGCTTCTGGCCGAACTCCTCAAGGAGCTTTCCAATCATAACGAGCGCGTAGAGGAAAGGAAGGCAGCGCTGTACGAGCTGCTGAAGCTGATCCGTGAGAACGCCCTGCAGGTGTGGGATGAACACTTCAAGACTATCCTGCTGCTTCTGCTCGAGACGATGGGCGACACAGAGGTACGCACAGACACCGAGTCTGTATCAGCTGAACGCAGGGCGACATTCCTTTCCCTTTTGATCCTAAATCCCTTTCACTCTCCTAGCATGTGATTCGAACTCTGGCTTTGCGCGTGCTGAGGGAGATTCTTGGCAAGCAGCCTTGGAGGTTCAAGAACTATGCAGAGCTTACAATTATGAAGACACTGGAGGCTCACAAAGATCCTCACAAAGAGGTATTACATCTACCTGTACATAAAAGTGTGCCGAGTCAATTAAGTTAATTGGGTTGTGTTTATGCATCTTGAATGCATAAACTAAACATTTTATTGTAATGGCCTCCTGTAGATAACAAATGTATCAGTTTGAGTTCGACCTTTGTTGTTTGTGTGTCTCTGAAGGTGGTGCGAGCAGCAGAGGAGACGGCAGCCATGTTGGCTTTGTCCATCAGCCCAGAGCAGTGTATCAAAGTGCTGTGTCCCATCATTCAGTCAGCTGAATACCCCATTAATTTAGCTGCTATCAAGATGCAGACAAAGGTGGTGGAGAGGATTCCCTGCGAGGGCCTGGTCAGCTTGCTGCCTGAAATCGTGCCGGGACTCATTCAGGTGACGCGTCTAATACTGAAAATGAACTTATAGGATCAGAAATTAAATTAAGTGAGATATTTATTTTATCAATCTCACAAATTAAAGATTTTTTGTTTGTTTTTTGGTGATGTAATGCCTGACAAGTGTTTTGTTTATAAAAAAATCTGTGCAAGTCCTTTCCTCCTGCTCAAACTCTTAGATTCTGGCTTCTTGTTTTAAACGAGGTCTGTTTCATGTGATTCAACAGGGTTATGACAACTCTGAGAGCAGCGTGAGGAAAGCGTGTGTGTTCTGCCTGGTGGCCGTCTACGCAGTGATTGGAGAGGACCTTAAACCTCACCTCAGCCAACTCTCCAGTAGCAAGGTGAGCTGACCACAGAGTGTGTTGCAGGTTGTTATTCACCACAAGCCACTGTGTTAAATAAAAACCATCATCTTGGTTACCATACAAGAAAAATTATTGGTTTTCTGTGCGGGGATATTCTTTAAAATCTCTTAGCTATGTTTCTGTCATGTGACGATTTGTTCTCGACTTTTACTCTCGCAAAATATCAGCGGTTAGTCACTGGGATTATTAAATAAACTATCAGTGCTGGGCAGCGCTAATCCAAAAATTTGTTCCGCTATTTCTAAAGCACTTATTGATTTATTTAGGTCCGCAATTTCAAAAGCACTTATGTACTGTATTAGCAATGCTAGCGGACGTTAATGCTAACACGCTAACCGCCATTTTGAAGAGGGCAAATGCGAAATACTTTTTTTAATCCAGCAGATTTGACCATTTGAACCGGTTTTTTCTGAGCTTAACCGGTTCAAATGGTCAAATCTGCTGGATTTAAAAAAGTATTTCGCATTTGCCCTCTTCAAAATGGCGGCCGCAAATGGCGAAATACTTTTTTTAATCCAGCAGATTTGACCATTTGAACCGGTTAAGCTCAGAAAAACCTTGTGCTATAAAGTCAGCTAAGAAATATATTTTTCTCAGCAAAGAAATAATTGTTTTTACCGTGTTTTCATGGAAAGTCCTTATCTTCTGTGGCCGTCGCGGCCGCCATTTTGAAGAGGGCAATTGGCGAAATACTTTTTAAAATCCAGACGCGTCGCGTAGGCCGCTGAGAAACATCCATAAGTTCACCCTCCATGTTAAAAACTCTTCGTCTGACTCTTCGAAAACAAGCAATAAGGCTGCAGAGTAACACACTGGCTGCTAACTGAGAGCGCTCGCTCTAGCAAAGAGACTGAGGGGACGCTTTTTTGTCACGGACCACATCCGGCGCTGACAGGATATGGTCTGTTAGCAGTCGTCCGGGCCTGTAAATAAGTTTTTTCGTTTTTACTGATAGATAATTAGTTATTAACGGTACTGCATTTTAAATAAAAATAGCGCAAATCCGCTTATGAGTTATAAAAGTTAGTCAAACCGCTGTAACGCTGATAAAATGTTTAGGTACGCTATAAGCGGATTAGCGCTCCCTGGCGGTCTGGCGCCCACCTTTGTAAACCATTATAGAAAAGAAGCCACCACACCACTCAGTTTTAGTAAATCAGTAGAAATTATGATGATGCAACTTTTAAAGCAGACTTTGGCAGAAAGATGGACTTTGCTTGAAAGTTTAAATGAATACAGCTTGCAGTGTTTTCCCAATCCCTCTCTGCTGTGCTTCAGTTCTGACCCAAAGGGCTCATGCTGACTCCAGTTCAAGCAGTTGTTTAGATGTATGCATTACACAGTTGACTCGTGTTAAAATGCAAAAAATTACTAAATACTAAAAAATTTATTTAAATTGTTTATTGTACTAGAAGATTTTAGAATTGAAATGAGTTACTCTTTTGGTTCGATTGCTTATTGACGACTATTGTTGGAGTGAATTGTTTGTATTGATTTTGTTTTTTGTTTTGGAAAAAAGGGGCAGGTATAATAAGATTTCTTCTTCTTCCTGCCACCTTTCATTTGATGTTTTTTCTTGCTTTTAATATTACATGTAAAAAGGTTTTTCTTTCAACACAACGTAAAACGAATGAATAAATAAATAAAATAAATAACCAAAAATATGATTGTTTTTATGCTTTTATTTTTTTGTTTGCAGCTGAAGCTGTTGAATCTGTACATCAAGCGGGCCCAGTCTGGATCCAGCGGTAGTGATCCCTCAGCTGAAGGCCTATAGAAGTCACACACCTCCCCCAGGGCCGCCACAGAAATGCAACAAATAGAAAACATCTGCTCGCAAGATCACACCCAAAACAAAGTTTGAGACTTACAGGAGAGAACTGCTGACATCCACAACAGACATTGTGCACACACGCAAATAATACCGGTACGCACAGTGCTCACGTGTTTCCTGCTTCACTGCAGAATGGGAGTTGTGGTGCCGCGTAGAGGAACGTTGTAGTTCTCACCATTACGAAGCATCCACCCCTGATTCAGACTGAACTTACATCTGGAATGAACCCTAACAGCTGCAGACATCCACGTTCATGATCCTCATGTATGTCACTAATCACTGCAGGACGATGTTCGTCCTGTCCAACAGTATTCACTGCATGGTTTTGATTTTTCTGAGGTTTAATATTCATCAAACGCTGCGATGAACAAACTGTGCTGTTTTCTCTTTCTTGAACAGTGAGTAACTGGGTCCAGGTAGATGAGAATGTAAATTTACTTTGTGTCATAGTTTGGATTTTACACCTTTTCTTTTTTCCGTGGTGCTTTTCATAACCAATCTCCCTCACCTTTGGATCAAAACACACTTTTTTAAATTTTATTTAGAAAGGTGCTGATAAACCTAAAAGGTACGATTCCCCTTCATGGGTCTCTGCGGGTCACACAGGCTCAAAGCAAACACACAACAGACTAAATCCAGAGTATGGAAGCCCTTATGTGCTTGGCTATGCATGAGACATAATGTAAAAACAATAACTTATTAGGTCTGACGATTAAACTATTGTGATCGGGGTTTTATTTAATATGAACAATGTCAACCCCTTTCAGATAAATCCATGATCTCAATTTGATAAGCCCATTTCTGGGCAACATGGGGAGGAGGATGGGTGTGCTGTTTGAATGAAGTATCAGAATATGGCTTATTATCACAGTGGATATGTTGAATGAAGTATCAGAATATGGCTTATTATCACAGTGGATATGTATCTAAACATGATATTAAAATAGAATATCCAAAAAACAGTGTCGTTGAAGAAGTGTCCCCCACGCGCACCTTCACCCATCTTCATTTTTATTTCCCCCTCTGTTGCCGTAGTAATGTTTCACTCATGTTTTTTTTTTCCTCGCTCTGTTAAAGTTTGTAGAAATGAATGATTTACATCTCTAAAAAAACGTCCTCACATTTCTCTTTTCCTGTCCGTTGTGTCTTCCTTTTGTAACCTTCTAGTTTTCCCTGTGCATTTACAAAGCTGTGCTTACAGTAAAAATAAAGAACTTGTACAGATCACGACAAGCAGCGAGTCTGTTGAAGTGGGATTTCTGAAGACTGAAGGAACCGAGAGAATCGTTTCTTGATCTTTTTATAAAATGTTGGGAACGTTTGCGTCGTGATTCTCCAAGCTGACATCTGCAGATACAAAGTCATGACTTGGATTTACTCTCCCAATATTTGTGCCAAATCTTCACACTTTTCCTCGCAAAGTGCTGCAGCAGGCAGAAATGAGAACAACATGCACTTGTTGCACTTGATATATATAAATGTGGCTAATTCAGACACTAAAAAACATTTACATCTTATGTAACGTAGCTATTTGAGATGCTGGTGCTGAGTTTCATCTATGGGTCTGTTCTCTGAACTGTATATTTAGTAGCAGCTGAAGAGGGTGCCAGATCCAGCTCTGCTCTCACCTGGAAACCCGTGGACTCCCAGGCGGTCGTCTTCAAACTGTAGACTGTTAATACTTCCCTGAAAGCTAAAAGGAAAACATCAGTTACAGCTGGGGTGGAGAATGAAACAAACATTTTAATATAACCTTGTGTAACTTCATATTTCTACAGGAAAGCTGCTAATTTTGTATTTTAAATGTAAAGCTACCAATTTATTATGTAACTTTAAACATCACTTGCAAAAAACTATGTAATAGACTAAATCTCACGCGGAAAGAAAAGGCTTTAATGAAAGGTTTTCAAGATGCTCAGTGTTGTCCTTAATTTAAGTTCAAGTCAATTTTATTGGCATTTCCATCACATGAGGTGGAATTAAATTTTGTACACAGGGTCCCTGTTACACCCAAGAATAAAGTAAATCCAGTAAATAAGAATCTAGCGCTAAAGCGTGACACAAATTATTTGCCACATTTCAAAGTCAAACCCAAAACTCACCTGTTTAAAGTAGCCTATGCACTATGATAGCAACTGCATTGTCTTATTTTAATTCATTTCACTTGTTTTTACTGAAGACACCTCGTGACAAGTCTTCCAAAAATGAGCTTTTAAAACCCCTTTTAAAAGATTGGCTTCTTTTGATGTTTTGGCTAGACACTTTTGGGTACCACTTTACAATAAGGCTCCCTTATAGCTGGCTAATAAATAGTTTATAGATACATTGTTAATTCCTCTATAAACACTTTATAAATCTGAGATGGTGTAGAGGCAGGGCAGCCGACTCGGGACTCGAAGGTCCTGGGTTCCATCCCCAGTCATTGCACAGCTCGTGGTGTCTCTGAGCAGGACACCTCATCCCCAGTTGCTCCCCGGGTGCTCTCAATAGCTGCCCACTGCTCCACCTACTGGTGGATGGGTTAAATGTAGAGATGTAATTTCACCATTGTATGGGAATGTACAATGACATTATATACACATTGTTATTTTTTATTGTTTATTATGCATTCATTCAGGGTGACAGAGAGACAAAACTTTCTTGCCACATAGTGCACCAAATCTGTTCACCTATATTTCATCTGGAGTTGTTATATTAAACATTTCAGACCAAGTTACTAACTTGTAAGCACAATAGCTATTTGTAAACCTATTTCGTTAGCATATAATATTGTACTTTATCACTGCATTATACGTATCTTCAACTAATATTATATCCAAAAAAATGGTTTACAAATACTCATTGTGCTCACAAGGTAGTAACTTAGTCTGAAATGTTTAATATAACAACTCTAGATTAAATATATAGGTTAACTGATTTGGCAAGAAACTGGTCAGTTTTGTCTCTCTGCCACCTTTAATTAATGAATAATGAACAAGTATTAATGATTTATAAAGTGTTCATAGAGGAATTAATTATGCATCTAAACTATTTTTAGCCATCTATAATGGGAGCCTTATTGCAAAGTGGTACCCACTTTTGTATATTCTTATGAAATATGAGATAGTAATATAAAACTCTTTTTTAAATCTAACCCCATTCTCACAGATTGTGGAGGGCATTTCTTGTTCATCATACATTGTAAAGAGGGTCTGAAAAACAAAAAGCTACTTCAACAAGCGGTTTGGCTACAGGAGGACGGTCCTCCAAAAAAACAGGATTTTGTAAAATGTGAAAGAAAACTGAAAACCCAACAAACTTTAACAGTTTGAAGAAAAGAAACACAACAGTAATCAGCCAGCAAAAGCACACTAAAAATAAATAGAGTCCAGACGTAAATGAAAGACCCAACCAAGTACTGCTTTAACAAAATTGCTAGTTATACTCCATTTAACAGCCAGATCAAATGGTGCATGGACATTAGTGATGAAATTATTTGGTCAAGGAGAGGATGTCTGTGCAGTGTTTGTTTGTATCTCAGCTACCAGCTTTATATCTAGTTTATTTAGCTAGTCAGTTTATTTTATCTGCAGGCAACTAAAAATCTAAAAGTATAATATGTTAGTATTT
>JBBPBX010000947.1:34876-51975 GCA_038048925.1 Garcialebias charrua | reverse complement strand
TGTCCAGAGGACCAGACTTAGCTTTTTTAGAAGTTAGCAAATAAAAAACAAGTAAGTATATAAGCAAGTAAGTAAAAAAGTAAGGAAGTAAGTAAATAAGTAAGGAAGTAGGTAAGGAAGGAAGGAAGGAAGTTAAGTAAATAAGTAAGTACATAACTAAAAATTTTACTTTTTTATTTAATATACAACTGTATAATCTGGCCAGAAATTAATTCATAATTCATAAAGTTAAGGCAACTACACAATGGCTGATATTAAACATTACCTGATGTGTAGACATCATAATGCATATTTAAAAACTAATATTACACTGATTCAAATCCTAGAAATGCCTGAGAGCCTACAGTTCTATAGAACAGGGATTGTGTTAAGCCTGATATAGGCTAGCTGTTATTCATAAAACCACTGACCAGACTGTCTTTCCACTCTCTCATCTTCAATCACAGCCCATCATCCTTTTTTTCATTGTGCAGCTTTATATTTTTCTCTCTTTTAGCTGCAGCAAAGGATATTTGATGTACAGAGGGAGTTGTTTATATCATCACCAACCATGACTGTTGGCTGTTTGTTCCCTCCACTCATCTCACTACATAGTCTCCACATCCTGCTTTTCCAATAAATCATTCCTAGGGCGCCAAATACTGCTGCTTTTATCAAAGCCTGCAAATTCTCTTAGCTATGCTAACTGGCAGTTGAAATACTAAACAGAAAAACAGAGCATTCTGGGTGATGAAAAATACACATCTACACAAGGTTGAATAGATCTTCCAGTCATCTTTGAATTGATGTTCTGTCTAATACTTACCAATAATTGTACCCTACAAGCCAAGACATAAGTCATATGTCATTGGCCCAGGTCTCCCTTGCAAGAGAGATCTGTGATCGCAATGAGATTTGCCTGTTTATTTAAAGGTTAATAAAATACAATAAATAGAGGACTGATTGTGCTTTCTGAAAAAGGACTTGCCATATTACCTTAGCTAATATTAAAAATGTCCACTTCTGCATGACAGTGTATCTTTAGTTTGTTCCTGAAATCTCAATAAGCATTGCACGTGTTACTTTGAGCATGTATGTGTTCTGAACACACATAAACTCTCTTTGTGCAAATTGTTCTGAGGCTGTGAATGTGTCAGAAACCCTTTACACACTAGAGGCGCTGATTAGGTTGACTAATACGTTTAGCAGCCTCAGCACCATTGGCATTTACATGGTTTATCTATAATCTGCACACATATGTTTGCATAGTAATATGGATATTGTTTGGTTGAGAAACAGTGACAAACTAAACAAACTGTCCCCGGCATATGAGCACTGGATAAGAGAAGGTATGTGTCATATTCACTTGGAAAAGATACACTTTGAGGGGATCTGTTGAGAGATATTGGGACACTTGATGACCGTTTGTGTCATATATTGAAACTGTGTGACTGACGTGTATGCCTGTAAAGCCAATTTAGTATGGGAGGGGTAGGATGGAAGGGTTTTTTGTTGTACAAAGTTTGTTTTGGGGAGTTTTTTTTTTTTTTTACTTGTGTGTATAAAAAAAAAAAAAGACTTTGACCAAATAACTAAACAAACTGTCATGCCAAAGTGTGGTTTAAAATTATCCAATGTAGTGCTCTTTCACACCAGCACGATTTACGATAAAAAGTTGCTTATTAGCTTGCTAAGTGATTAAAAATCTGGGACACTTGTGGCTAGTCTTTGCACTAGCCTGGACTTATGCTTTCATGGCTAATTAAAAACAAACCACAGTAGTCCCTCATTTATCATGGGGATCCGTACCCTGAAGCTCGGTCATAAGTGAAAAACTGCAGTAGGAATAGTAGTACAAGTACAGTATTTTCTGGACTATAGGTCGCACCTTTATATAAGTCGCTTTGTCCAATTATTGTCAATAATTTGGAAAAATCCATTAACAGGTCGCAACTTTATATAAGTCGCATCTATTAAACGTCACCTCTACGCGACGCGTTAGCGCGTCATTTGCCCTGCTGAAAATGAAGACCACAGAAGCATGCACGGAAGGACTTTTCACAAGATTAACATAGTAAAAACAATTATTTGTCTGCTGAAAATTATAGCAAACATGTGTCTTAGGTTAACCGTTCCTTAATAAATTCACGTAATGGTCAAATCTGCTGGGTTTAATTTTTTTCGCTTTGAAAAAGTACAAGGAAAAACAACTAAGCTAACCGCGACACATTTACGTCTATAAAACATCGAATTTTAGCTCAAATAACCAACAGCTAACAGTTTGTAAATGTAGCCTACATCTAGTGATTACTTTCTGTAAGTTTGAAAAAAAAATCTGCTGTATGGTTTTTGAGCTATTTGCTCAAACGTACAAGGAAAAATCAACGAATCTAACAGCGACACATTTACATCTATAAAACATTGAATTTTATCTCAAACATCTCATAAAGCTATGCAGTTGTAAATATCCATCTAGTGATTACGTTCTGTAAGTTTGATCAAAATCTGTCCTGTGGTTCTTGACCTATTTTGCTAACAAACACTGAGCTAACAGAAAAGTAGCTAGTTCATACCTCCAGAGCAGGAGGCCGGGCTGCGACAGAGTGAATCCGACCAGAGGAGGCTCTCGTCGGACACATGAGGTGGGAACGGTTGGTGTACCCTAGCGGACAAAGGTGGTACTGCACCCCTAGCGGCTGAAAGTGGTACTGCACTATTTTTCCAAAATGGAAAAACGGTCATCCATCCATCCATCTTCTTCCGCTTATCCGGGGTCGGGTCGCGGAAAACGGTCATATCTGAGCCAAAAATTGGTCTAAAAATATGGGAAAAAATCCTTAAACAAGTCTCACCTCTCTATAAGTCGCAGGGCATGCAAATTAGGCAAAAGGTGCGACTTATAGTCCGGAAAATACGGTAGTAGCATTTTTCAAGTCCTCTCCAATGTTTCATTAAATACAATTTATGGTGAGTTTCTTTTCTTTTTTTCTTTTTTTTTTAAACAAACACTTCATTTTTGTCATTTACCCAAGGTAAATAAGAAAAATATTTAAAAAAAACATCTAAGCTTTTTATGATCGTCTGAGAAAGTTTGTATTTTTCTGCTCTTTTTTATTGAACTATCATGGATCAGACTGAATGTTTTCTCAAAGGGCTCAATATAAATTTGGTCTTTGTAGAAACTACCTCATCTTTCTGAGCTTTGTCTCTTTCACCCAGTATAATTTGGAACATGTTACCTTTAACCCACTTGTGTTTTCCATAGAACAAAGCCCAGGATGTTAAGCCTAGTGAGATATTTGTATTTTACAAGGTTTTGGGACTCACATGAGAATCTAAACAACCGTTCTGCTTTTTTTGTGATCAACCCAACACTCTGTAATCAATATGTGCATATAATGCTCTGCTGCTTTAACAAGCATTTTTCTTTTGTTTAAAAAAGTCACCATTCTAAAAGATTATTGGCCCAATTAAAGGGCCACAATAAATATCACTTTCTAAAATACAGATATAAAATGGACCACTGGTCAAGTGTGGCATTTTTGTCCTAGATCTCTAAATTAGTGTGCAGTACCTTCAGCACAAAGGCCTTAATTATCCATAGAGACTGTCAGAATACAAAAAGAGCTCAATTTAAGACTAGGGCTGCAATGAAAAAAGTAAATAAACTAAAAGCAGTGGAAAAGCTGAATGTCTTCACTAAGGCCTTTGGAGACAAACAAGACTTAGATTCTAATCCTTCCACCAAGCTAACTAAAAGATTTAGTAAAGAAAATAAACCAAGTTTGAACTGAACAACAACCTGCCTATCACTTCTCTACTATTTATGTAGTAGCAATAGCAAGCTCACAAACCTATGGTTTGCTACAAGTGCAAAATGGATTAATTTCAGGTCTCTCATAAATGAGTCCCCGTGGCTCAGTGGGACTAACCTGTTTAAATGAAGGTTGAATGAATTGGCAATCTACATGAATAGCGAAACTAATAATTATATATGAAAGATAATTTAACTGTTGTAACATCAACTAAGATCAACCATAATTCTGCAGAAAAAATAAAAATATTCCTATCATGGACTTGCTGGTCTGTTCAAGACTTCCTGACCTGGTGGTGCCTTTAGGGGTTTTCTGTGGTAGCAAATATGTGTTAATTAGGCTAGTTTACACTTAATAAAAACCCAGCTGTGGAAGAAAAAAATACAGATATAAAAATAAAGATGAATACATTTTATTATTATTAGACCTTTGTTTATACAGGTTAGTTCCCACTGAGCCTCCAAGACTCATTTACAAGAGAAACCTGATTGCATACAACATACAGGCAGATGAGAAAGTGAACATGAAAATGGAAGAAGCAAAAAATAAAAAAAATAACGTCTCACACCATGTCCTGGCTGCGGGACAGTGTAAAAGATGTAACAAAAAGTAGCAACATACAATGACATCATAATACATTCATGCATAGAGGTCAACAAAGGCAGTGAGTTACCCATAAGTACTCCAGAAAGTTCCAAACTTCTGATAAGATGGTACAGTGTGTATCAGCATCATGATTCTGATAAGGCCACAAAAGTCCACAGGAATGGGGGCAGACATAAGCTTCTAGTTTACATATTCTCCAGGAGCAATTTGAGATGCAGGAAAAGAGCCACCTGCATCATGAAAGACCTCACTCACCCAGCACACTCACTCTTTGCCCCACTCCCCTCAGGACGGAGGTTGAGGAGCATCAAATGTAGAACCACTAGACTGAGGAACAGCTTCTACCCTGAGGCTGTTAGACTCATGAATAAATAAACATAATAATAATAATAATAATGAATTCAATTTATAATGCACTTTTCATTAATAAAAATCTCAAAGTGCTACAAAGTGTAACAAAGCAAAAAATAAAACAAGTGATAAAATCAAATAAAATCAATAATAATATCGACTAAGATCAAAAGATAAAATCATGTGGATGCAGATTAGGCTTGCTTAAAAAATAAATAAAATAAAACAAGTGATAAAATCAAGTAAAATCAATAATGATATCAGGTAAGATCAAAGATAAAATCATGTGGAGGCAGAATAGGCTTGCTTAAAAAGAAAAGTCTTTATGCTGCTTTTAAAGTCAACCAGTGACTGTGGAGCTCTCAGGTCGTCAGGGAGGGAGTTCCACAGGCGGGGGGCAGCCACACAGAATGCTCGGTCTCCCATGGTCCTCAATTTGGTCCGAGGAATATGAAGGAAATTACTGTTCTGTGATCGTAGAGACCGGGTGGATGAATATGGTGCAAGAATGTCCTTTAGATAGTCAGGTGAAGTGCCGTGCAAGCATTGATGGGTAATGAGAGCAGTTTTGTACTGAATTCTGTAGGTGACAGGAAGCCAATGGAGGTTATGGAGAATGGGTGTAATATGTTCAAATTTACGAACTCTCAACAGAATCCTTGCTGCACTGTTTTGAATGTATTGAAGTTTCTGAAGGTTTTTGCCAGGGATACCAATAAACAGGGAGTTGCAGTAGTCGAGCCTGGAGGAGACAAAGGCATGGACGAGTTTCTCAGCATCAGGAAAAGTCAGAGATGGGCGAAGTCTGGAGATGTTTCGAAGATGGAAGAAGCAGGTTTTAAACAGATGCTTAATGTGATTTTCAAATGTAAGATGAGAGTCCATTTTTATTCCAAGATTTGTAACAATAAGAATGATCACTGCAAAATATCACATCATGCTGATGCTGATCTGTTTTCTTGTTGCTGTGTTCATCTGTGACCATCTGCTCATACAGACTCATGTTCGTGCTGCTGTTTATAATGATGTTTTTCTACTACATTAGGGCTTAGTGTATTTCTAGTTGATGTTTTCTTAGTTAATCCTAGATGTTATTACTGTTTTTCTTCTTGCATTTGTTGTTGGATGTAACTGGGACCCTGTGTACATAATCTCGTTTTCATCACATGTACCACATGCGGTGCAAATGACAATAAAGACTCTCTGACTCTCTCTCTGAGATAAGTTGGCTTGTCTGAGGCCAACGGGGAGGCCAAATTCAGATAAACAACAAGTGTTTTGGGCAGGCAAACTCTGTTTTCTGCCTTCAAGTTTTGCTGGTACACTCCATGGCAAATCCAAATACAGTGTAGCCAGATGTGTGGATATTAAGCATACAGTACTGTATGAGTTTGAGAGCTCGAGACACAGACTAGTTCATCACATAAGGCTGACAGCTTTACCTTGGCTGAAACTGCTACCAATGTCTTCCTAATTTGTCGATATCCTAGGTATCCACCAATTCCAAAATGCAGAAACCCTGTTATCATAAATCCAATAATGTACACGTCTTCTACATCCTCCATGGACAGAACAGATAGACACATCATCTTCTACATCCCCCAAGAACCCATGACATACCCAGATGTGTGCGTCTGTTCAGGGCATTAGGGCTCTCCTGAACTCAGCCTTCTGACAGAAAAAAATATAGATAGATAGATAGCTTTATTTGTCCCCGTAAGGAAATTAGTTTGCAACATTGTCAACAGGCATTTACATAAAGGACATACTTATACAAACATGACATTGTAATTGAATAATAATGATGTATAGTAAGGTATTTAAACACTTACTGAGCCACCATTATTGGATGCGCAGTTTAGCAGACTTTAATCTTGCACAAACTGCCACCAAAGTGCGAGTTCTTCCTTTTTCCGATACTAAATTGTTTTTACTGTGATTAATCAGAAATGTAATTTCACACTTAGACTCAACTTAACATCCATCATTACAGCAAAGACGCTTAAGCTTGGTAATTTATGATACATTTGTATTATTCAATGATTTAATTGCTTGTGGTATGAAAGATAATTTTGTTCTGTTTCTTGAGAATTAAGGAAGGCCGTACCTTCGCCCTGAAGGAAGCAACTCAAATGAGGATCTTAGGGGATGTGTGTTGTCTGCTATACTCTTGTTTGCCTTCCTCATAACTCTGTCCATGTATATCTTTTCCATACTAGGCAGAGTGGTACCTAACAGTTTGCTGGCTGTGGTTACTATACTTCTCAAGGATTTCTTATGAGCCTCTGTAGCATTGCCAAACCAACAGATGTTACAAAACGTTAAAATACCTTAAATAAAAGCAGAATAAAACATTAAAAGCATTGAGTTATTGACTCTAAAAGAACCCAGTTTCTTTAAAAAATTCATCCTTTGCTGAGCCTTGGTGCTAATAAGGTCAGCCATGAGTGCCACTTTAAGTGGCTGTCCAGAACCACGCCCAAGTACTTGTAAATGGTACATGGTAAATGGAGCTTATTTATATAGCGCTTTCCAGCCCCCCATGAGGGGTCCCAAAGCGCTTTACAATACCAACCATCCACCCATTCATACACACATTCATACACCGGTAGCGGTAGACTGCCATGCAAGGCACTTTCCAGTCCTACCTGGAGCAACTCAGGGTTAAGTATCTTGCCCAAGGACACAACAACACATGGTGTGGGGAACCGGGATTCGAACCGCCAACCTTCTGATCGGGGGACGACTGCCATTACCACTACGCCACGGCCGTCTGAGTAGCACGAGACATTTTCAATCTGCTCTCCATTGAAGGTTGTTGGAGAGAATGACTGAAGCGTCCTGAAGTCAATAGTCATTTAATTCGTTTTTTCCGTGTTCAGAACCAATTTCGATTTTTTGCACCAATTAATGAAGAAGTCCAAAACTGGTCCATGCTCCTCTTCCTTTTTTTTAAGAGGCTTACCAAGGCCGTGTCATCAGCATATTTAATTAAGCGTCTACTACATCTTCAGCGGGTCCTGTGTCTTCTGCATCTCATGTGGCCTTGACATACACGGAGGGTCCTCGGTCTGCCGACGACCACGGAGGGTCCCCGGTCTGCCGATGCCTCGATGTCCACAAAGGTCCCGGTCCGCCGATGCCTCAACTTTGCCTCCGGTGGGTTCCATATCACCTCCTGACCCTGCCGACAAAAACTGTGCCTCAGCTCCTGAGGTCTTGTCGTCTCCTGCAACTCCTGAGGTCTCATCGCCGTCCGCTAAGGCTCCACAGCTCTTCTCGTCACCTGCTGCAGAGGCTCCACAACTCTTTGCGTTGCCTGCTGCAGAGGCTCCTCAGCTCTTCTCGTCACCTGCTGCAATGGCTCCCGTGTCTTCAGCTGCAGGTCCCCAGGCCCCCGTGTCTCCAGCTACAGTTCCCTGTGTCACCTGGCCAGCAACTAAAATGGTCTCCCCATTCCATCCTCTGCGACCTGGTTGGTCATGGATGCTTAGGGTGACTGTAGTTGTTGGTCACCCACTGGACCTGCTGCATCATGCTGGACGGCCTCCCAGCCGCCCCCCTGAACTGGCTCCTTGCGATAGACAACTGACTCCTCGTGCCGGACGGCCTCCCGGCCTTTCCCCTGAACTTTTGATGTTTTCTTGTACATTATATAGTTCTCACAGTTTTTTTTGTTGTTGTGTGTTTAGTCTTTGTGTTTAGTTCCCAGGCCTAATCCTGTCGGTTTTTGGTTTCTTGTCATTGTGTTTTCTCATGCCTGCCATCCTTGCAGTTGCTCCCTCTGCCCACCCTAGTTCTTTGAGGCGGATTTTGGGGGGCGTCCTTGGGGGTAGGGCACCGTAGGGATGGCACCCTCCTTTGGTCATTCCCCATTCCTACACCTTCTGGTTTCCCTGTCTACGTGTCCAGATGTTTGTGATTTAGTTTAATTACTGTGTGTATATAAGTCAGCATCTGTGTGTTGTTCATTGTCGGGTCATCGTCTGTGTTCCCCTGGTGTCTTGTCTCCTGATTCCATGGTTTTCCCTTGTGTTGTAGGTAGCTGCCATGACAGCCTCCTTTATTTTGTATTCATTAAAGTGTTTATTTATTTTTACTCCTCGTGCCTCCGAGTCCTGCCTGCCTGCACACTGGGTTCATCTAAACTACACATCGTTCCTGACAGTTACTGCAGGTTAAGGCCCTGTCACATTCGAAAGTTTCAGAGAACTTATGTCGACATCTGGAAATGTTGGGCAACTTCTGCATATGCAGAAAAATGAATTACAAACAATCAACTGCAATATGTGTATATCATAATGCTAATGAGTTGAATGAATATATAACCTTTTTTTTTATTATTATTTTTTACATTTTGTGGCTCTAATGGTCTTTATTGAAGAGAGGGAGAGGGTGAAACGGGAGAGAGGGGATGAGACACCACAGAAAATTGCTCGCCGGGTCTGGGACGCGAACCCGCGAGCCTGTGGAGAGGCGAAAGCCCCCAGCATATGTGCCCCGCGCTTAACCCACTACGCCACAGCGGGGCACATGAATATATAACCTTTAAATAACCTAATCATGCCTTCTTCCTAGCTTATATCTAATTGATACAAGCATATGACAGCATTTATTTTTGCTTATGCAGTTTATGTTCAACGTTAGCGCAGCATATACTGTACCAAAGTTATGCACAGCATGTTGGAGTATATGGCCACAATGGCAGCTGTCTCATGGTGACATATAG
Organism: Garcialebias charrua; assembly: GCA_038048925.1. Taxonomy (NCBI): domain Eukaryota; kingdom Metazoa; phylum Chordata; class Actinopteri; order Cyprinodontiformes; family Rivulidae; genus Garcialebias; species Garcialebias charrua. Next base: position 42,495 of record JBBPBX010000947.1, on the reverse strand, counting down.
CAAACGTGTATGAAAAAATGGCAAAGATGCTGGTGTAAGTGGCACAAGTTAGTTTGTAGGTTTTGAATATGTTACCTGCATGCTAATATACAACAGCATACATTTAATGTTTACCTTGCTCTGTTTTTTTTTTTACCTTGATTTAATAATAATAATAATGAATTCAATTTATAACGTGCTTTTCATTAGTGAAAATCTCAAAGCGCTACACACATTCATACACCGGTAGTGGCAGACTACCATGCAAGGTGCTTTCCAGTCCTACCGGGAGCAACACGGGGTTAAGTGTCTTGCCCAAGGACACAACGACACATGGTGTGGGGAACCGGGATTCGAACCGCCAACCTTCCGATTGGGGGACGACTGCCATTACCACTACGCCACGGCCGCCCCATTTAGAACTCAACAGCAATTCATTTTAATATTCACGTTTGTCTAATTGAATCCTGCACATTTGGTCAATGTTCATCATACTAATAGACCCATTTATATAGCAGATGAGGTTTTCCATGTCTTTAATCAAGCATTTAAAAGACAAATGAAAAACTCCTGACTCAACACACATTATAATGTTGAATACCTCGCGCTGGCATTGCTGACAAAAATAAAATACTTAACAAGTGGGGAAATAAATACATAATGACACTAATTACAGAAGTAACCATGTCCAAACTCATTATTCCAGTGGCGTACACCGGTTCTGTAAACACTTCTACATCACTCAGTGAATCCAAATGTTTCTTCTGAACACCAGTGGACAAATGCAGCCAGTATCTGTAAAGGTGAAAACAAAAACAGCATAATAATCTTAGTCTGGCGAGTGTGAGAGCAAGGGAGAGATAGAGATGCAATCTAGCATGGACTGCAGCAGAAGCATGTTTCCATAGATGTCTGGCATCTGACCAATTAAAGACCGTGTAAAGTGAAATTAAATGTGTGTTATTAGTTTGTCACATGGCATAAATATGTGTTATTAATCACCCATATAAATCTGACTGATTAAAAACATTGTTTTCCTTATAAAATTAAGTGTCAAAAATCATGAAAATACATTATTTTCCCTTGGTCTGAAACTGTGGGGGCGTGTCAGTGCAGGGAGTGGTTTCAGCGCAGTTCTGCTGAGCTGAGCTGAGCGAGGCAGACAGCAGAGATCCACCTCCTCCGTTTTTATCTAAGTTCTGGCTGCCAGTAGCTCCTTTTTCCAAGAGTTACGCTGTTTTTAGTGCACTAACAACTCTGGTTTTGTTTTTAAAGTTGAGGACACATAACTCCGCTGTTATGTGTTTAATAATAAGCGCTATTTTAGAAGATGAGCAGCGGACTCGCTGCACCCGGTCCGACCCGGTCACATCGCATGCGGGGTCTGTGTTGGTGATTAAAATAAAGAGTAATCACGTTGATAACTAAGTTATCTCATCTGTGTCAGCGAGTCACTGCGTTTCACGGCGCGCGTGGCAGGAGCTCAACGCACACACACACACACACACACGCGGCGCGGAGCTGCAGGTGGCCGCTCCAGCAGCAGCCTGGGTTTGTTCTGACTCCCTCCTGCGTCTCAATGTGGGTGCCCTGACCATTGCGACATCCAGGGAAGATGCAGGAACGAGGCATAATTGATTAGCTAGCTAACGATGAACAAAATATCCATGCTATTGCTATCTGATGCTATCTGCGATTCGCGAGTGAACGGCTCCACCCATGCGAAGAACAATTTATATGGCTGGAGCAGCAGGGGGTAGTGCTATACTAATGAGGACCGCGTGACGAAACGCGGTCACGTTTAAACCACGCCTAAAAAATCCTGAAACAAACATGTCTTCATACACAGTTTCATCTATAACTCCAAAATTAATTGAGCTACTATTTTGAGACTTTTTACTCATTTACAAGATTACAATTATCACATTTATAATGTTTATTTAAGAAAATGTTGAAATTCACTTTACACGGTCTTTAAAGTTACTGTCAAAGGGAAATGTCTGCTTCTTTTACAAAACAGTAAGCTTCTCCACACCTGACTGCTGAATACTGATGTAAAGAAAACGACAACCACTACAAAGCCACAAGCCAGTCATTGTACTCAAAGTAAAGTATATACTAAAGTACATAGGCTGAAATTAAAGTTGTTCACTGCGGATGTTTTAGATAACCATGTCCATGTTTTAAACAACTCTGCTTGGGATATTTTATTGAAATATAAAGTAAACAGACTACATTTTTAAGGCAATGTGACAAGTTCTTAGGACTGTATACAAATTAATAAATCATGAGTGCACTAAAAACATGTCTATATATTACTGTATGTATGAGCACAACTTCATGTGTGTAAGTAAAAAGTTGGAACAAATAAAGAATGTTTATTTAAGAAAATATTTAGGCATTTTAATCCATGTTAAAGTAACATTTAATGCTGTACTTCTATTGCTACTTAATTTTCCCCACAAAACAAATGCTGCTCCATACAAGAGGTGTCAGAATGATTTTAGTTGAAGGGCCATAACCTAATTTGATCTCACTTGGGCTGAAACAGTAAAATCACACGATAATAACCAGTGAATGATGACAATTCTACATTTTCCCCTTTCTTTCTGGCAGCAAGAATGTTTATATTTAATAAGCAATTAATTCAGAAATCATTATGAACCTGAGAAGTGCAATTTCAATAATACTATGCCTGTGCTTATCAAGTATACCTGTACATGTTTCCTACAACTGATCACAGTGGATCTACAAAGGCACAAAACATTTTGTCACAGGAAGTTGAAACTGAACAATGTAGTGTTAACTGATGATAAATTGACTATAAAGTATTTCTACATTACAGAAAAATACATTACATATTGATAAAATGTGTTGCAGTGCAGAAGAAAATAGGACTCCACCCCATCAAACTCTTAAAGTGAAACTGCTGACTAACTTCCTGTTTCACAATACAGGTACTCTCCGACTTATGAGCGCATCGACTTACGAGGTTCCAGACTTACGAGCTGACTAACGAACTGTAAAGTTGTACAGAACATACAGAAAATACAGCACTGCTATGTGTTTTTAGATGAAAGTGTGTTAGCTAACCGTTTGTAAACAAAGTTCTGTGCATGTTTATGAACTAGTATGTACGTTTGTGTTGAAAAACGGGTGTTCGTAGTAGCGCTAGCATACATTTTCCGACTTACGGCCGAAAATCCGGACTTACGAGCGACACGTGTTTCGGGTTCCGACATACGAGATTTCGTGTTACGAGCACCTCGTAGGAACGGAACTCGCTCGTAAGTCGGGGACTACCTGTATTCAGTATTTTACATATGAATACAGATTGGATTAATTTTCACATAACTAGATGTGAAATAGAAGTTTACAGGTATTCTGCTAACTCATTGTTTCTTTGCTCCTAACCCTTCGCATCTTTTAGTCTGCTCAAGTGCATCAATTTCAGGCATTGGTTCTGAGAAGCAGCTAATTTCCGAAAGTCATTTAGGTGCTTGTGTGGGAGTTTTGAGCTCCACTTTGTTTTACGGATGTTCAATACAGAAAGCTTCCTGATGCATGCTCAATAATCCATCCATTATATTTACCACTTCTTCCTTTTCGCGTAGCAGGTGTCACTGGTGCCCATACTCAGCAGTCACCTGGACAGCAGTCCATCACAGGGACACAACAAAGAGACAAACGAGACAAACAACCATTCACTTTCTCATTCAACATTCGCTCTCTCACTCACACCCAGGGACAATTTAGTATAACCAATCAGACAAGCATGCATGTTTTTGATCTGTGGGAGGAAACCAGAGTACCCGGAGTAAACCCATGCACGCACAGAGAGAACATGCAAACTCCACTCCGAAAGGTCTCGGGCTGGGATTTGAAACAGCGACCTTCTCGCTAGAGGGAACAGCTCTGAACCACCGTGCTGCCCTACTCAATAATCCAGGTAGAAACATCTAAGAAAGTCAAGTCAGGTCCTTTGGATGGATTATTCTAAGACAATTTGTCCAAAGCCACTGTGGAAGATATGTCCTTCAAATCTGCATCTAACTGTGACTGAATTATTTCAAGTTGGATACGCTCATCAGGTTTGGACAGTAAATGGTGAGCGAAATACTTTCTCAAGTTCACCAAAGACTTGAATGGTAAATGGAGCTTATTTATATAGCGCTTTTCAGCCCCCTGTGAGGAGCCCCAAAGCGCTTTACAATACCAACCATCCACCCATTCATACACACATTAATATACCGGTAGCGGCGACTGCCATGCAAGGCGCCTTCCAGTCCTACCGGGAGCAACTGTCTTTCATACTCTCTCAGCAGTCCTGTAATCTTGCCTCTCAACTGTTTCATGTCAACATTAACGCTGATTGAATGCATATCTCTAAAATGAGAAAAATGAGGAAGTTCGTTTGCCAGCTGTTTCCCACAAAGCCTGCTTCTTTTTAAATGTGTTTATGCTGACATAATACTGTGAGCACTTTTTGTGGCCTTGCACCAATTACTTCAGATTATTCAAGTGCTCTGTGACATCAACTAGATGCAAGGTCCTGCAGCCATTCTGGAGATTGAAATTCCATCATTGGTTTCACTTTTTTTCCTCGATGAACTGTCCAATTTTCATCAATGACCAATTTGCTCTGGTGAAAACAGACTGCTGTTTCTTCAGACTCAACAGCAATTTGTTTATCTTCTCTTTCCTCAGTTTTCCTAGTAATCCGTTTTCTTTTCCGACATGAATCTCACAGTGGTGCGTGATATTCATTGAAGACTGAAACCTGCAAACATACCAAGTACACATGTTTCCCATTCACTTCTGTAAATGCATGGGAACTGGTCTATTTTATTGGAAAACTCAACATTCTGACTCCACTTTTCTCCTTTTTGACATTTTTTGATAATGAGGATGTTCAGTTGGTAGGTCTGCCACCTCTCAGCAAGCAGGTACTGGTTCAAATAGTAGTTTTTAAGATGAGTGTTTTTTCTGAAAGGCAGCACGGTGGCACAGTTGGTAGAGTTGCCTCTCAGTGAGTAGGTCGCTGGTTTTTATCCCATTCAGGGGGGCTTTCTGGGTGGAATTTGCATGTTCTCTCTGTGCATGTATATGGGTTTTCTCTGTGTACTCCAGCTTCCTCTCATAGGCCAAAGACATGCATGTTAGGCTGATTGGTAATTCTAAATTGTCTCTAGGTGTGAGTGAGAGCGTGAATGGTTGTTTGTCTCTATGTGTCCCTGTGATGGACTGGAGACCTGTCCAGGGTGTATCCCCCCTCTCGCACAGTGATGGCTGGATATGGGCACCAGTGACCCCTGCAATCCAATAAGGAAGAAGTGTGTAAATATAATGGATAGATGGAATAACAAGGCAGAAATTAGTACAATAAAGTGCATTGCTACCAATGGCTGGTTAACTCAAGGTCAGTGCAAAATCAGGTCCACTAACTAGTGGTGCACTACGGTGGCTGAGGGGTGCAAACGCGTTCCAAAACTTGAAACGCGCATCAAAATGAAAACAGCGCGCTGTAAAAGTGAACAGCGTTCCAAAAGTTGAAACGCGTTGTAAAAATTAAAATGCAAATTAAAATGCAGCTGCAACGCAAAAAAGAAAACAGTGCTCCAACAGATGAGACGTACACTGTTAAAAGTGACACCCTCATTTAGTTATCTTCACTTACTACTTCTCTTTAACACAAAGAGCTCTTACAAGTTTTGAATTTTGAACTCAGCTTTCTGAGTCTTAAGATGTAGAACTTATAGCTATCCATTGGTTTGAAATTTGTCATATTTGTATGTGTTGATTGAACTTGAGTCTGTAAGTCATCAGTTTTTTTCTTTTTTTTCTTTCATTTCAAATTTGTATTAATTTGAAAAAAAAAATACAACACAAAACCATATAACAAAGTATGTCTATACAACACATAAATAAAATGAAGGGTAGCAGTAAGAAGAAAAAAAATCTTATTTTATCTGCCCCTCTTACAATCAATCAAATCAAACAACAGTCATATTTAAGTGATTTAACAAAAAAGAAAAAAAAGAAAAAAAAAACCAATTCACTTAACTATCGAACCATAAAGCAACATATATACAGTAATGGTGTAACCCTGTGGTTTGAGTTCATTTCAAGTTAGTAGTGAATGAATGAATAATCAATCAATCAATCACCTTTATCTTGAATGAATAAGTAAATGGTGTTTAACCTTTGTGTTTATGGAACATGCAAACATACTGTGTTTGGAGTTTAATGTACGTTCAATACTGTTTGTATTAATAACTGTTTGTAAAAAAAAAAGCGATGTAACTATAATAGCTAATAGTTTGGGATTTTATTTTGGTGATTGGGGAGGAGGATGTACTTCCGGGCGCGGGAGGGGCTTCCGGGCGCGAGAGAGGAGTGACGAGGAGGAAGAAGACGAAAAAAGAGCGCGAAGGTGGACGCCATTATTTTCCATTGAAAAACGGGCCTGTCGTCGTTGAGGAACACTTCACTGAACTGTTGTCCGCGCCGTTGAGGGGGTAGACAAAGACTCCCGCCGAGCTGTGGATGTCGAAGCTGCGAGGGTGATCAACCCCGTGGAGAACAGTTCATTATGTCGCTAGCTCAGTGGCTATCGCTAGCGCGACTCGTCGGGCGGCTTGCCAGCAGAGAGAGGACCGTGGCACGGATTCTTCCACCCTGCGGAGGACATCGGACAGAAGCAGACGGACTGAGGCGAGACTGACCTCCGGGAGACGGATGTATTCAGGTGAGCGGGGACATGGTTGAAGGGGAATATTAGCGCGAGTGCATCAGGCCTGCAACGACCAGAACTATATTTTTAATTAGCAGCCGGCTAATTTCCTTTTTTAGTTTTTTTTTTTTTAGTTTCCTTTTTTTGTTTAAGGGGTTAAAGCGTATCATTTTATCTAATTGTAAAGTGAAAAGACTGATCTGTTGTTTCCAAATTGTTTATTAAATTGTTCATGTTTTTTAAAGCATATGTTTATTCTACCGTGTTATACTTGTTGTTTAATTAAGGGATATAGATTCAGAGTTTACAGGTAGAGATACCAAGTGACTTGGTATCTCTACCTGCATGTTGACTACTGTAGTTTGGAATTTGAGATTTGGTAACCAACTGATTTAAAGAACTCAGGTTAGCCACCCTCATTAATGCCAAGGACATTTATATTTTTGCAATAGTCCAGTTTTGATCATTCTCTTAAATGTAATCATCGTTTTTGCATTTTTTACTTCAGTCTCCAAACCATTCCACAATCCAATTCCTTGAATTGAGGTTGACCGACTCTTCAAACGGGTTCTATATTTTGGTTTAACAAATGTTTCAATTCCCTTGAGATTATAACAGCTCTGCCGTTTAACAAAATGTGTTTGGATATTTTCAGGCAATTCATTTTTATGAGCTCTATACATAACTAATAAAATATTATGATCCACCAAGTCATGAAACTTCAATAATTTCAGTTGATTAAATAATGTGTTAGAAGGGTGACAAAAATGTTTTCCAGTGATTATTCTAACAGCTCTTTTTTAAAACAAGCAGAGGAAAAAAGGCGGGGAAAGTAAAACTTGAAGTTATTCAACGTGTTGACTAGTTTGGAATTTGAGATTTGATTCAACTTTGGTTTATAAGTCAT